>CM020032.1:21348868-21528868 GCA_009769605.1 Bucorvus abyssinicus
ATCCTAAAATCCCATCTGCCTTCCCAGACTTCTTCCCCAGGACAGATATGCTTCATTCATCTATTTTACCCCAGAGGAAATGCCACAGTGATGAAAAGCCTCAGCAAAGCCATAACCTCCAGACCTGACAGCATCACCTCCTGCAGCACATTCCTACCACCATAGTGCCAAGGGGCCTTGAGAACCACCTTTGCATCATGTATCTGTTACTGTAGGCAGAATAAATGACTACACTTAGAGCAATGAGCTGTCTCCTCTTTCTCAAGTCTGGGTTGGTCAGAGTAGCTCAAGGGAATTCATTAAGGGACCTGCTGCTCTTAAAGTCCCTAGACTGTCTGAAGAGCCTGTTGTAGGAAGCCTTTAGAGAACACCAGTGGGCAAAAGGTCAACTGTGCTAGCACAAAGGAAGTGAAAAAGGCCAGGAGCCAGAGAGGGCAGCTTTTAGCCCAAAACCAGGATGTGACCAGCTCTGGGTAGGAGCACACAGAGCAGTCCATCCTGTTAGCACTCCTGAATGGGAGAGTCCCAGGAGCTGGAAGGGGGAAATCGGCCCTGGACCTGAAACATGAAGGGCTCAAGCCTGCAGCTGATGAGGGAAAAGATATAAAGGAGAGAGGATAGAGGGTAATCAGGAAACCTGAATATGAAAAGAGAGGACTGGGTGAAGAAGAGATAGAACCAAAGCTAGCCCAGAGCAGGCCAGTAGTTAGCCCTAGCTGTAGCAGGATATGGGTGCAGAGAGGTGAGAGGGTGAGTCAAGGATGAGACTGAAAAGATGAACCAGAGGTGAGATCCTCACTGTGGCCCAACAGAGCAGGGACACCCAGCTTAGGTCCTGAGGGAGCCCAGCTATCACTTGAGCAGTTTACACTGCAGCAGGGAACAGAGGCTGAGGCTCTTCTGACTGGTGATACTGCAGGTGCCAGCCCAGCCCTGTTTGTCTCCTAAAGAAAAAAAGAAAAAAAAGGCAACAGAAAAGCACTGTCAGCCTGGGAGGGAAGGAGTTTCCCCTTTGTGCTGGGTATACAGGGAAGAGGGAGGATCTTTGTGCAAACTGGACAGCCTAAAATTGAGATCCTTGGGCTGGGAAACAGCCTCAGACTAGTAAGAAAGAAGAGAGAGAAAGAACAGTCTCCAGGAGTCCCAGGCACGAGTGGGCTGTCTGGAAAGTGGATGGGGCCAGGCATGCTGGCCAGCACAGTTCCAGGCACTGGCACAGGCTTATTTCTCCAGAGTCAGAAGGAGAGTCCACAGCCTGCAGCACAGGCGAGGGAGTCCACCAGCTCTCAGTCTGCACTGTTCCAGCTGCTCCACACTTCACACATTCAGCTTGCCAGCAATGGTCATGAGGACTTTCAGGATGGGCATGAAACCAGACACCTCACTGAAACTGCTGCTGCTCACCACTTGGGCGTGAACCAGGAGACCCTGTGGGTAGTTCCTAGCCTCAACGCAGCGGGCAATTTCATGGAGCCCCATGAGGATGGTTGGAGAGAGCTGTGGGGAGGGAGCAGAAATGAGTCAGCATGCTCAGCACTGTAACACAGACCTCCCCTCCTCCCTCCGCACCCTTCCCCCTTGTTCTCCACCTCAACCTTACTAGACAACACCTACACAGCCAAGCACTGGCAGGAAGGATAGCCTGCTTCCTCTCTTGGTTTCCCAGCCTACAACAAACACTAATCTAATACCCAGGCTGGGTTACAGTGAATGCGGGACCTAAGTAATGACACTTCAGCACTAACTGAGTATCAGATGTATCTGAGGAGGTCAAAGGTCCATCTAGCACAGAATCCTGTCTCTGTTCAGGCCTAATACGGACACTCAGGGAAAGAGTGTATGTTAAAAGCATTCTTCCTTTGATAGCTACCCCTGCAGCAATTGTCATCAGCAGCTTCAGAGTTTTCTAAGCCAGAGGTTACACTAGGTTCACACTTAGCAACTACCCCCAACTGCCCATTCCCAAATGGAAGCTGTCTATGTGCCAGCATACTTCCTGGGGGTAAAAACACCCTGCAAATACTTCCCCAGCTTTTCCTATGTCTGGGCCAAGATGAAGGAAGCAGAGATAAGGCTGGCTGGATTCAAGGTACATATAAGGTTCAGCTCTCCCTTAGCTTTCTCAAGAAGACGTGTGCTGGTGGTAACGCTGGGACAGACACCAAGGCCCACAGCCCAGTGCAAAGGTGGGATCAGGAAGCTGGGGGCACCACAGGCAGCGGTGGTATCTACTTACCGCCTGCTCACGGAGCTTCTCATACAAACACTCCAGCCGCTGCAATGCATCCTCCAGCTTCCTTCGGGTTTTCTGAAGTGAAACGGGTATTGCTAGCTTTGCGAGAGCTTCAAAGCCACCTCTCCCAGAACCAAGCTGATCTTGCTCAGTCCCTCCCCTTCTCTGTACTGCCCACAGCGCCTTACAATTCAGCTGCACCTCAGCCTCTGCCAGCCAGGGACTGTGATACAAGCCAGCCATGCCCTCACTGTGCACATACATATGCATGCGTTTTCTCTTGAAGACAGGAAGCTGGATTTGCCCCTTCTCTTATCTCCCAGCCTAGGCACTCCTCCCTTCTGTCAGTGCTTGCAGACCACAGGAGAGAGTGACTGCTTCCAAAGCTTGAGAAACCTCCACTAGGTGACCCACAGGGCACACTGACAGCCTCACCCCAGCTGACCTAAGCAAAAGCTTCTTCCTGGTCTCCTTGGGGAGAAGAGGAATATATCCTTGCCATTCTAGGAAACCACCAAGAAAAGGGCCTGAGTACTGAACAGGACTGACCCCATTAACCCACCTTGGATAATCCACTCACAGGTAAACTATACCATGGATAGAAATGCCTGCCTCTGGGCAACGTTGGGACAGGCCTGGCAGCCTTAGGAGCTCAGTTGCATTGCACTGCTATACCAACTCAGCTATTCAACCCTCATGTAAGCCAAGTGCTCAGCCCAAACCAACAGGCCTTTCTGTCCATAGAGGGAACCTCTAGATTATCTCCCAGAAACTGCTAGTCTGCATTCTCAGAAGGCACAGAGTAAACAAGCCATACACCAACAAACAGCAGTCATCTATGAGGGCAAAAAAGCCAAAGATCAGAGGAGGACTTACTGGATCAGCGGCGACAGCAGAGCAGCGTTGCACCAACCCTTCAAACGTGGTCTTCAGAGTCTGGTGCTCAGGGGGCACCTCCTTCCTCTCAACCCTCTCCACGGGTAGCTGGTGATACTGACAGAGAAAGAATCAGCTGAATGAATGCAACAGAATCACGAAAGGCTAGAGCAGGTAGATTCCTCTCCCGCAACTAAGAACAGAATTTCACTCCTTCGCAAACTCAGAGAATATCTGGAAGCACGGAGTTAGATTATCATCTTCAAACTGTGGTATAGCTTCAGGCCTCTGTGGATTCCCAACTCCCAGCAGACTGACAGCCTGTTTAGCTTCTCTCCCTCTCTCCCAGCCATACCCAGGTGTCATTTTCTATCCTGGAAATTCCTCTAACACTCAGGCAGAGATGTCTTAAAAGGGTAGGAAGCAATATAAGCCCTGCAGCTGCCAAGTAATGAGCAACCATAAGCCCTGCAGCTGCAAATAATAAGAATCTCAAAAGTTGAGTTGTTTTTCTACATGACAAGGAGCTAGTGGCTGGGGAATGGCCCACTTTCCCTGGTACCTGTAGGCTGCCTTCCTTGGGTGCTCCAGGGGGTGACTGGCCAGATTCTTGCAACCTGGACAGCTGAGGATGAATCCCTTGGGGCTCAGCTGGCAGGCTCATTACTGGAGCTGTGATGGGGGCTGGAGGAGTAAATTCTCAGGCAACTGTCAGCAAAAAGAAAGAAAAGGGGGGAGAAAAAAAAAAAATCAAGAAAACCAAGTCTATGGAAGTAGGGTTGGTTACACTCTCCGCAGTTATTCAACTTCCTTTCTAACTTGCAGAGTACCCAGTTCTCAAGATGATGTGTAACACATCCCTGTTCTTTCACCCCCCTGACTCAGAGCATGGGGGCCCTTCCTCTTGCATCCTAGATGAACAGTCAAAGCGACAGCAAGAAAACTCCTCGAATGTTCGATTCAAAAGATCTGTTGCCTCTGAAAGCACTGGTCCTCAGAAAGCCGACTTGCCTCTGCGGACGGAACGAGTCCTGAATGTAGAGATTAGCAGCAGTAAAGTGTCCAACAGAGCAAGTGTGTTGGGGAAAATCCCACGGACATGGGGGGAGAATCCTCTTGCAAACACTTCATCATGCCCCTGCTAAGCCGGAGAAGAGTCAGGATAGATTCGCTTCGACAGGGCTAGATCAAAAGGAGATGGCTTTAACAAGAGGCAATCCTGTTGCAGTGAGCACAGCCTGAAGCAGGTTCCCAGCTATGCTGCCAGAAAAAGGGCGGAAAGGTCTGTTCCAAGCTAAAGAAGAGGAGTGGGGGGTGGGAATGGTGCCATAGAAGCTTCTTGTCACACCTACCAGCAGGCAGCAGGTGATAGAAATGGGGTACTGAGAGCATTTCTTCCAAAAGAGCTCAGCTCCACAGGTCTTCCAGTGCAATCACTACAAGGCAGAGAGCAGCAGGGCAGCCTGTCAGGCAGCTCACACGCTACACCTGTCCCAGCATCTTTCAGCAGAAGTGCCTTACAAGTTCGTATCCAGCATCAGAAAAATCACTGTGGGTCTCACTGTGCTGAGGGGAAATACTGCCCCCAACTGTCAGGTGTGAAGTGAGTGTTATGTCCCCAGCCACTATAAAAAAAAATGGTGTGTGGGCAAGGGGATATGATTAAACCCTTATTTCTAGCAACGAGTGACTGTAGTCAGCCTGGGAAGTACTGACAGAGATGCAACATCACAGATAATAACCATGCTACAAAAGAGCCTCCCTGAAGAACAGCATGTGAATTTGGATGGCAAAGGATCAAGATGACTTAGACTCCAGTCCTAGCTATGTGTGTAATGCAGAAGCAGACAGACCAACATGGAATGAAACCAGCTGAGTGTGACAGGGAGCATTTATAGGAATGTACCTGTTGCATAGAGCTCCTGGCTAGAAGACAAGCAAATATGTGTTGATATTGCAGCTGAAAGCTTACCCTTTTCTTTGAAGGCCTCCTCTTACAGCAGAAGGGATCAGTCCGAGAATCCTGAGCTGCCGGGAAAGAAAACAAGACACAAATGACAGACTTTGAGAACGAGGCCACAGCAACAATTCATAGTTGCTTGCGTGGTTTGGAACTTCCCTCAGCAAAAAGGCCCAGTGCTCCAACGCCCCTATCATTGCACCTTCAGACCATTTCAACTGAGGAATTGCAGGCCCAGCTCATGGGCCCAAGAACTGCTCTTGCTTCCTTCTTTTCCTTAATTACATTCTTAGCATTTGAGTATGTGCACAGGTGTCATGAGGTAATGTCTGATGCAATTGAATTATCACACATCCACTCCCACACAGAAAGCTTTTTCACAACTACCTGAAGCTCTCGGCATTCCGCACAGGCTGCAGAAGTCAGACTCAGCGTCAGGCCCAAACCGTGGTCAGGGCCTGCACATGTGTGCACATCAGGGTTCACAGAGTTCCTGACGTTCCCAAAACAGAGAATCTAGTGCTGTGGTACCACAGCGAGGGCTATGTTCTGGGTGAGAACAGGCTTCTCACCGACAGTTGCAGGAGTGCAGTCCACAGCAATGCCATGATAAAAGGGGGAAAAGGTGGGGGTGGGTTGAAATTTTCCCTTTCCAAAATCATGTCAGAACCAAAGCTTAGCAAATTTGCTGGCTTCCCAACTAGAAGGGAATAGACTTAACCCAGTAGATGCCTTGGGAGCAGAGGGGTGTCTCAGCAATCGCTTCTGTGGTACCTAGCCTCTAACTTCAGTCCAGGTAATTAAAAATCCATCAGACAACATGACATCAAAAGACTTGTGACCACACTTCATTCTGCGAAGGTCAAATTCCAACTACTTTGTCTGCTGCTGTCCTGTAAGGGTACCTGCATCTTTAGACAAAATCCCAGTGCTTCTTCTGTCACCCCAGTATTAATAACCTCAAGCCCATGAGACAGGAATAATCTGTGAGAAAGTGGCATAATTCTAAAAGGCAATATCAGAATTGCTGGAGCTCAGTGCTACACTTAATGAGCCACTGATCCTGAACTGAGCTTTAAAAATCACAGGGGAAAGATGCAAAAGGTGCTTCATTACTTTAATTACCTTTATTATTAAAATTCTGGCAGCCTCTTTTTGCCCTCCCTTTTCCCATGATTTCAAGACTTGCTCTCTGATGAGTTTGAATCAGTAGTTTAATTAAGTTGGCACTTATTTCTAGCTTGGGGATTCTGTGCCCTAGAACTCTGCTGGCCCCCACCAAGTCTGTGGCCTGGCAGTCCCTGGCACTATTCCAACTCAGTGGCACTTTGAATCCTTGCAATTAACAGCTATTTAAATTACAGTCGTGAAGCCAGGCACTTAATCATCAGATTTGAGACAACAGGACCCTGCTGCATTTTGCTGGGACGAAACTTTGACTATCTTGCCTATGCTACTTGTGAAAGAGGATTTCTCACCAATCCCGAAAGGAGTGCCCTGTGGCAGCAGTCTCCATGCCTGTCATAGAAAAAACAAGACCATCAGAGGCTGGAGTCAGGGATTATCCTGTCCAGAAAGGAGATCAGCCAACATGTTGCTGTCCTTCACCCTGTCCCTGACGCTCTCCAAGAGCGTGAGATTTCAACAGGTGGAGATCTCTCTTCATTGCGCTAGTGAGAATGTGTTCATGAGCTGTTCAGATCATGTTCAGGAATTTCCAAAGCAAGCAAGTTTGGTCAGTCAGATTGAGTGATCTTATAGTCCTTTCCAGGCTAAAGAAAAGTACCCATCAAAACCAGAACAATCATAGCAGGCAAGAAAGCACTTTCAAAAAAGCCAGTTTACACTGCTGATCCGGGCATGCCATACGCTGCCATTAAAAATGTGGTAAATGCTACCAGGAGAAGAGAATTTCCCAGCAGCGAATTCCCACAGGGCACCTTCAGCCTGAGGAAGTGCTTGTGATCCTTGTCATGGAACCATCTTCCCTTTAACAGGGAAACATTAGGATCTTTTGTTTCTCTGCTGAGGGCACAACTCCCTTTCTAAAGTCCCACTCCACACAGCAAGCCTTGCTTGGTGGTCTAAGTGGCTACTGAGTACTCAGATTTCCTAAATAAAGCTGAGACTCAGATAATCTTTTGTGCCTGGCAGATGGTCTTTGGCGCAAGCAGCAGTCACTGTGCAGATGCAGCCCACAAAGACATTGAGCCTTACCCCACTGACTACATAGGTTGGAAGATACCTACTGTCCATCATCAATGACTCCCACAGGGAGAAATCAGTACAAAGCATCAGTCAGAAAACCTGTATGGTCCAAATCCTCCCCAGCAGATAGACTGAGAAGACAAACCTTGCCCTGTAACTATGGTCAAAAAAGCTTTCCAGTTCCCCTTGGAATACAGCCCCCAGATTCTGCTTGGGAAGCCCTACTCCACCACTGCTCATGCTGAGACCCACGTCTTCCAAACCACCTGGGGAAAACACAAGTACAAGTAAAGCCATGCATAAGGCTGGGAGCGTAACAGGGAGGAAACAACACTGGCTGTTCCTTACCTAGAGAACCAAGAAAGGAAAAGGGGCTGTTACCCTGTCCTGCTGTCCCTGCAACTGCCTGAAGGGATGCAGAGACTGAGAATGCTCTAAATCCTCCAGGTCTGGAGGAAAGTAGAGAAGGAAGAAGCTGGAGCCCCTGCTTTCTGTACCCAAGCTCATCAGCAAGAGCACAGTGTTTTAATTTCACTTCCAATATCCTCAAGCGTCACTTACTTGTCCTCAGGACAAGTATGTCCACAATCCCAGCTGTATAGCTCCCCAGGCATGCAAGGAAACAACAAATAACAATGAGCATGCACACATGCACACACAGTAAAACGTGCGCACCCCCCCACATTTCACTGGAAGCAGCAACATTGCCTCCCCCACAGGTCTGGAAGCTTCTCTGGGTACTACCTGCATGATCCATGTGGGGATCTAGCCAAGGGAAGAAACCTGAAATCAAGGCAGGGTGGGAGGAGTCATCATCAACAGCTTTCACTCAGTGAGTAATGTCCCTGGACTACTATCCCTGATAGCTTTTCAGGAGTTTGTCCAGCCTCAAGCTTAGAGCCTTTGTGTGTAGTCCCCCCAGACTCACACAGTGGGATTTGCTGTCCTTGGTTAAACACAGCTCAGCAAAGGATTCCAGGTGGAGGCACACCTCAAAGCCTCAGTTCATCCTCTCTCAGAATACAGGTGGCTTGGAGAAGCGTCTGCTCAAAAAGCTAAGGATTGTCAGCCTTGTTGTTAGGGAACCTCCACAGTCTGGCTGAACCTGCCCCTGAGATAGCAAACAAATAATTCATAAGCACTAGATGTGGTGATGTTGTGGGAAATAGAAAGAAGCAGTGCCCATCCACTGGGAATTAGGTCCAACAACTCTCCTTTTCTTCATCATGCTATCATAGACTTCACAGTACTTATAGGCTGGGCTGGATTCAAACTACAGACCCAGAGGTGAAAGAGCACTGCAAGGAGGAATCCAAAAGTGACTCGCAGGCAGGCATTCTATGGTTACAGGAAAACACAGGGAGAACTAGAGCATACCAGATAGAGGAATTTTACCCTGATGCTAAGCAAGGGGTATCCCACGGACAGAGAAGCAGCCCCTGCTCTGCCAGCATTTTAAATGCACTTCTTGTGTAAGTTATGCAAGCAGGGGCAAGATCAGCAAGTCTTCCACCAGGCATTCCCTGGGAACAACCACTCTTTCACTCAGAGAAGATGCCTCTGGAGCGGATGACTATTCAGGGTGCACTGGGGACCTAAGAGACAGCATCTTGTAACCACAACCTGGGGAACAGAGCAGCTGAACAGGCTGAACGAAACTGTCACTGACTCAGCACAGTGTGTCTGTAAGGTTAGCCTCAGCACTGCATCCAGCCTTTATGGTGACAGATCAGACCTCAGAAGGTCCATGTCCATTATGTACTGCAAATCCCATCCAAGAGTGTCCTGGACACAAGGCAGTACTTACCTGTGGGAGGAGGAGGAATGCTGGCTGCTGGCAGGGCCTGAGTAGATGGAGCTCCAGGACCTCCTTGAGGGTAACCCATGTTCATGGGGCAGTTGAAAGGTGCTGAAGGGAAACCTAGAGGAGACTGGCTTGCCACAGGGAGAGGACGAGCTGCAGTAAGTTGAGATGATGGAACTGAGGCTGGAGTGAAGAAGGCAGGCCCAGGTGGTGGAACACCAGATGTCATGGGCATGGACTGTCCTGGCAGAGAAGGCTGGCTGGGGAAGGGAGCAGGACCAACAGGTCTGACTCCCGCTGGTCCAAATGGCTGAGACTGTGACACAGCTACAAATGAGAGAGCGTATCAGCATTGCTTGTTTCATGTGCAACAAACTACTCCTGATGCTCTCCTTCATGCTAGTCTGACCTTCTTCAAGCCATACCCCAGAACATTTATATGCCCCATAATCCAGGCTATATCAGCCAAACTCTGCCACAAGCCACAACGTTAGCTGTAGCTTCTCCACCCCTATGTATGCTTAGTATCAGTGGATGTGCCGCATCAGTTGATAGAACTAGACGTGGCAGAAGCAGTGAGAAGCCTCTCAGACAACTGACTTGTTCTTTGCAAGTACAATAGACCTGGGAAGAACTACAGCTGCCACCCACGTTGAAGGCTTTAGTCTAAGAAAACTTGTAGAATGACATGGCTGTCAACACAATGCTTACCTGGCCCTGAAACAGTTGCTGGAACCAAGCCCAAGTTGTACTGTGGGTATGGGGTACCTCTGGAATAGACACTTGTTTGAGGACCCGTGCTGGCCTGGGGAGGGGCAACGTGGTGAGAAGTCATAGACATCGCTGGCATTGCCTGAGGTGGGAAGAGGGAAGGCACTGAAGGCTGAGAAGGTGCTGAAGGGGCAAATGGTGACTGATAGTTGGGCTGCAATTGAAAAACAAAGAACTTGCAAATGGCCAACAGAGTCATGTGCATACACACACACACACACACACAAGCAGATGGCTTTCTATCCCTGTCACCTCAGGCAAGAGAAGATGCTGCTGTAACAGTGCCCTGGATGGATTGGATCAAAAACCTTTCCCACCACATAACTTGCTCAACAAGCTGGGCACCACACTTGTCAGAGTTCTCCGGCTCTCACAAGGGTTAGTCCTCAGGAGCCAGTTCCCATACAGTGACTTCCTGGAAGCACAACGAGAGGAAATGGTAGGGACACCTTATGGTGGCCAGGAGACCTCATTGCAGCCTTTCAGTACTTAAAGGGAGTCTATAAGAAAGACAGGAACAGTCTTTTTTAGCAAGGCCTGTTGCAACAGGACAAGGGGTAATGGATTTAAACTAAAAGAGGGGAGATTTAGACTAGATGTAAGGAAGACATTTTTTACAATGAGGGTGGTGAAACACTGGCACGGGTTGCCCAGAGAGGTGGTAGATGCCCCATCCCTGGAAACATTCAAGGCCAGGCTGGACGGGGCTCTGGGCATCCTGATCTAGTTGAAGATGTCCCTGCTCACTGCAGGGGGGTTGGACTAGATGACCTTTGAAGGTCACTTCTAACCCAAAGCATTATGATGATTCTATGAAATAATGAAGGAACAATAATGAAGCAATAGGGGCTAGAAGTAAAACTTCCTGAAGTTTGTGTGCAAGAACTGAGATTAACCCATATTACACTAATTTTTTCTGAGATATGGGAGTGAGATAGGCATAGGGGAGTGAACCACAGCCCCCTTTTCCCTCAGTATGTGACATCTCAGTGGATCACTATGCTTGTAGCGGACTCCTCCAGTGACTGCACGTGGGATGGGGCTTTGTGAAAAGATGCCAAACAGCCTACTTTTGGATTATCACAGAACTTGTGTTTGCTGCAGTGAAGGCCATTACTGATGAGTTCCTCAATGCCTGCAATCTGCATAATCTCATCTTACTTCATATGCCTACACAACCCAGTAAGGCCTGCCTCCCTCTCCCCAAGCCATGAACACCTGAGTTTAAGGCCTACCTTCTCTGGATGTCTGGGACCTGTTTTGTGGGCTGCTCCTTCAGGGGTGACACCACCCTTGGCTGCTGGGGAGGTGTGTTTAATGACACCAACATTGACACGAGTGTAGGGAAAAGGAGGTGGCTGCTGATCACCCACATTCTCTCCTTGAGCATGGAAAAGCCGGTCTCGGAGCTGTTCGATCAGGAGCTGAAACAAATTGTGCTGTAGGCGAAGTGTTTCAAGAGCCTCAGACAGAAGGTGCTGAGGAGGCATTCAAAGCAGACCCTGACGCAAAGCACTGAGCAACAACCTGAAAAACTAACCATGGCCCCAACAGCCACCAGGAAAAAAGCCCAAAATTGTTAACTGACGATCTGGGACATCACCTGCCATATTTCTGGGCAGGTGAAGTCTCACCAATTCTTCCCCCAATCTTTACACTTTTCCCTCCCCAACCCCTACCCACATTTGGGCACCAGACAGATTTGTTTCAAACTACAAGGCAACCTCCCCATTCCCTTTCTCCACCAGCTAGTTTCAGCAATAGATGCAGTTTGCCTGCAGAGCTGCTTCCTGCCGTTGTTCTCCAGAAACCATTTTACAGTTCTATAGCTCCCTTCCTTTACCCTGAATCAAAGGCATGACAAAGAAAAGACAAATGAGGACAAAAGCTGTGTCCTAGAGAAAAAAACAACATGCCTCTACTCTCAGGTTACCATAAAGTGAAACCTTAAGTTCCAACGCATGCCAAAAGCCAAGCTCTCTCTTGTACAAAGTATAATTTTTCCCCATATACTACCCTTCCCACAACCACTCATTCTCACTCACCTCTTTAGAGTTGCTGGGCAGGTAATTCATTGCAGCTGCCAAGCATCCTTGTGATGCCAAAAGGACTGGCATATTGGGTGATTTGTTCTGCCAAGACAGGGCCTGGCGCTTGTCCTGCTGTGCCTCGAGCATCTCAATGGACCTGCTCAGCACCATCACCTTCTCTATGAGATCCTGAATAAACCAGGGGGAGGGAAAAAATAGACCACTCAGAATATGACTTGCTTTACTGGTTCACCTCACACCGAGACAATACCAGATGGCTTTTCCCCAATTTCAACTGACATTTGGTCCAACGTGAACAGAAGTTACTCCACACTGCACCAGATACTAGCACTGATTACCATTTTCTCACCTGCACATTGTGGAGAAAAACAGGTACCAGGAAGCAAACCCTGACACTGCTAATTTTATGGTAACAGAATAAAATCAGAAGCCACAAGGACATTCTAATCAACTGTGATCTTTTTATTAGGAAGTTATTACCGTAAATCTAGGAGTTACAAGCTATCAGCTTGGAAGAGGAAGTATTAGAACCATACCAGGAAAAATTCACTAGGAAAAACTACTACTGCTGACAAACCGACCAGAATGTTTTTAGTTATTCAAAACTCCTTCAAATCCTAGAAATCAAAGTAATGTCTATATCTGTAGAGCGATATACGCATCATTGGCTGATAACTGGGAGGAGGCCACTTTCAAACATAACCAGGAATGCTGAAGATGCCTTTTTGTTGCTGTTATTCACTAGCAGGGTTGCAAAACCAGGGAACTTTGTAGCAGATGGCATTATCTGCAGATCCCTGAGTGGAAGACTTGTCTAGTTCATTCTAGTGACAGGTGGACAAAACAGGGGTTAGTGGCTTAGTCAGGAACGGTTTAAGCGTAACAGGTAGGTAACAACACTGACTTAGAAGCTCTGATTCGTCTGCAAGCTGTGACTTCCCAAACATGATCATTCTACTTGCAGTGGGAATAATACAGTCTAGACTTTATTTTATTTTGCCACAGGCTGTTCTGAAGGTACAGCCACATAACTGAAGCATTACAGTGATAAGCACAGCAGCAAATGTACTCCCGGGCAACTGCCAGTAAGAAACCAGGTACAGTCTAAATTTTCTTGACTAAAAGGCAGCTCAGAGATGACATCAGTATTCAAAGCCAGGTGGGTAGAACATAACTCCTGTCCATGGCTGGATTTATGTGCAATACAATCAGTACTCTCTAAAGACAAACCCTTAATGTTTAAGAGTGCAAGTCTCCTTTAGATGTAAGCCCATAATCCAGCTAGGAGATACCTTGGTGACTACAAACAGGTCTCCACTGTCTGCTGGAAGCCAGATACTCTGAGGGATAATGCAACCAGATCAGGCTACCACACTGGCCTAAAGAGGAGTCAAACCGACATTATAGCACCTGTACCTGCAGGGCAAGGGGTGACGAAGTCTCATGGTTTTTTACCCAGCATTCCACCAACCTCTCCACATTGCCTGATGAGATATAGCACAGGCAGGCGTCATTGGACAGGGCTGCATCTCCCTCTGACTCTAGGCGGGCACCCAGCATATCTAGAGAGGAAGAAATACAGCCAACATTTAACACACACTCTTTTTGAAGAGCTCATTAACCCTAATACTCATCGCTTAGCAATCCTACTCTGTCTTGGCATGAGGTGTTGATAGCCTTGGATCTGCACCTAATTCTTGGATAACACAGAGAAAGGGGCATTATTAAGGAATCCCAAAGCCAGCCTGGTTAAAAAAAAGAAATTTTTTTATATATCTGCTAATTTTCATATGTCTGCCAGACATATAAAAGAAAGAAAAACCCTTTTAAAATGACAGATACATTAAGTGAAAAAAATCCAATGCTTTTTTTTTTCCTAAAGAGGTGTGCGAATCTCCAGGCAGTATTATTGTCCAGTACCAGGGACAGCTAGTAAACTGGTAGTTGTGAATGTTTAGCAAATGCTCAGAGAAGAGCTATCTCACTATCACCACCACCAGCTTCCACTCTTACAATCTGGTCTGCAAAAGATGTCCTATTTTCTTGCATTTCAAGTTGTGTCATCTTACTTGTATGAAGTGCTGGCACTTCTCCAACAGCATGTAGCCGTTCCCATCAGCCAGGAGCTAGTTCCACGCTAAGCAACATGAGTAACTTAACCAGTTTCAGTCACTAGGTTGTCCGTGAACTCTGACTCTCAGAACAACAGGTTGCTGAGCATGCTGGACTATTCATAGGACTGAGAAAACTACCGAAACCATCAAACATTCAGTAGCCCCTGTTTTCTGAGCTTAAAAGGGAGGGGAATGTGATGGAATGGTAAATCTCTTTCAGAGAATGAAGCCACCTAATCTTTTACTGTCAAGGAAATCCTTTTCTCCCCAGAATAAATAATAAATATGATCCTCTTACTGTCTCAGTCCAGTGCCTGTCCTAATTTTTTCCATGCTATTGGTAGAGGTGACAGGAAATATCAACATATTTAGCTTTACACTATGACTCTCAGCTACAGTGTCCATATGTCATTCTCCTAACTAAACAATTCACACTTATTTAATAAGTTCCAGCTAGCTGTAGTAAGTAAGGAGTGCTTTCCTTCCTCACAGTATCCACTTCTTTCTGTAAGCAGTCCAGAGTTGCCCTCCCCTAAGGGAAATCATATCAAAACAGTACGCTGCATACCACACAGCTGGGTATAGTCCTCATGCTTTGAGTATGTTAACAAGATGGCCAGTGCCTCTTTCCAGCTCTGCAGATCACATGTGCAAACAATATCTTGCCAGTTCTGCTGCACAATGGAGGAAAGCAGCTGTAAGAGAAGCAGAAGGCCTGTCAGTCACTGAAGACAAAGATAAGCTGAATGCTAAAGCAAGTGCACCCACAGCGATAGCTCACTTTCAGGCACACTTCCCACGATGCAGCAACTATCTCACTGTACATTAAGGTCCACCAATCCCAGCATCCCAATGTTAACCATAATTGGAACCCACTGCCTCTAAAGAAAGTAAAAAAGCCTAACAAAGCTTTTTACAAAGAGAATATGGAAACAGTACACTAGGCAGGACAAAAGATTTACCTAATACATATCCTGTTTCAGAGCAGCTAGTATCAATGATGGGAAAAATAGTGTTAGGATACTCCAACCCGTTACACTTCCTCTTTTGTCAATTAATAAGCTAGGATCTTCCTAGCTGAGCTGTAAAGGGGCAGTATGCTCCACAGGTTACAAGCATGGGAAGCTGAGGCAGAAACCACTAGATATTAAAAAAAAGACAGAGAACGCAGATATTCTAGGTGGGCAACATGAAGTTGTTGTAAAACTATCAAGAGATTAACGTCTAGCCAAGAGGAGATGCACAGATTCTGCTGACATTCTAATTCCTGCCAAAGCACTTCCACATATATTCAAACAAACATCTGCCAAGATATTGCACACCTTACCCTGCTCAGTAGGTACATAAATCTGTCACTTACCAGGGAGAGTTTTGTCTTATGATTGGCAAAGTAGCGCTTCTGTGTCTCCTTTAGGAGGTTCTCCCCACCAGCTATAGCTAAGATGATGGCATCAGCAAAGCGCTCTGCCCGCATACACAGCTCCACTGCGCCCTCAAAATTGCCCAATAAAAGGGCTTGGCTGATGAGTCCATCTGTATCTACAGAGGTAAGAAGCAGAGTTAACCCACAGGGACATCATCCAGATGCACTGATGATGCTCATTTTAAAGACCAGCAGTAAGAATCAGTAACATACAGAAGCCCAGCTAAAAGATCTGGAAACCTGAATCAGGTTTTGCACTTTAAAAAAAAAACACCTTGACTTATCAGTAAGTCTTGCATCATCTAAAAGATTATTCCATACTTTTAATGGGTCTCTAATCTGTGAAGAGTATTTCACTGCACAATGCTGAGAGATGTTGCATGACACTGGGAGGGGTCATGCATTTTAAAAGTATCCATCTGCTGAAGTGGACCAGAATCTTCTTGGTATCTCAAATTTTCGGGTTTTCTCTCCCCTCTTCCTAAGTGGGCAGAAATACATTTCACATAACATACCTTCTGTGACAGGAATCTCCAACGTACTCATATTCTGTGGGATGAGGTTGTCAAAAAAAGATGAAGAGGAGGAAACAGCAACATCATCATCACTGGAATTTATCAAAACCTGTGCAAAGAGTGCAAAGGTTAATTAATTATTGAACACACAGATCCCACCCAAACCAGTTTAATGGATTACTGAGCGGGATGGGGCTGCTCTCCATTTGGTTGAGCATGCTCATATAAATTTGATTTCAACTTGGAAACCCATCATGCCTTCTGTCACTGCTCTATCAACCTGCACAGTTTCACCAGGGCAGCAACAAGAGCAGTACAGCTATTGACAAAGATTAGGAGATTGACAGTATAAGACATGCAATGCCAAAAGTATCACTGGCCAACATTCATCAATAAAACTGCCAGCCCTTGAGCAAGCTGAACAATTTTGGACGGAATAAGGACAAGTGATACCTGTAACTTACAGGTAGGATCACAGCCACGCTTGGTACTCTATTGAAATGCAGGACACTGTTGCTACCCCTAGAATATCTCAACCAGTGTTTATGATTTGTGAAGAAAATTACTAATTTGAGGACAGCAGTTTTAGATACCTTAGAGAAGCAAAATTTACACTGCATGGTGACCCAGGTCTTGGAAGGCATCTGAAGTGAACATCTCAAAATCATGTGAGAATACATTTGAAAGGAAAGAGGAGAAAAGGAAAGAAATGTGAAAGAAATACCCCAGCAGAAGCTCCACAGAGGAAATCCAGAACTGTAGCATGAAGTTAAGCCGGGGTGAGGCTAATTCTATCATTGAAGAAATCAGCACTGGTGAAGCAAGTCTTCTTGCAGTGTTAACAGCCAGAAGTCTGTCTTCATTATTCACTGATTTGTTTTAAAGCCAGAAGGGACTGCTACAATTGTTTAGTCTGACCCTATGAGGGTCTGATGTGACTGTGAACGGCCCTCTGTGATGAGCCCAACAACTTGTGGTTGGAATTAAACCTTGCTGTTCATTCTGCCCTCCACTGCTCTCCCAAACTGGCAAGATGTACAGGACATACCTGACCTGGCTGTGCCGCATTTGCCTCATCTGCCTCAGGAAGGGGCTGTTTATCTGGGATGCCATTGTTCAAACATGAGGCGATCTAGAAAAATAACAGACATTCACAGAGTGAAGTCCCTGTCCAAGTTAAACACCTGGGCAGTGAAGCCACCAAGTGACTTGCAAGACCCAGACACAATTCCCCGGGCTCTTTCAGCTGTTTCAAAAGTTCCACCTCTTCCTATTCCTGCCTGGCTGCCTATCAGAGGTTATTTATAATTATCAGAACATTGTCTATGCTGCTGCAAGAGTTTCCTCTGCTGCAGCTCTGTCGGTGTGGTACATCAGACTGTCATCATCTGTCACCTTCTTCCTGGCTGAGGAATCCCCTAAGATGCAGAAAGCTGAATGCTAGAAGCAGCTCCCACAACTGCACTGTTGTTATACACTTCCCAGAGTACAAATAAAGGTAGCAAGGTAACTGGGCTCAAGACCCTTTTGGTTTGATCCAGTACAGCTACAGTTATACCCTTAAAAGTGCTCTTATTTGCTTTTTAATGGGATATACTTGAGTAGCCTCTCAGTTGAAATTTCATACAGTTTGGTCTTTTTTGTGCTGGGAGGTCACTCATTCATTTTCAGTAGGGACCCTACAACTCTCCTGAAGCTGCTTTAATCCTGTAAAGGTTTCTCGCTATTGGACAGACCACTTACCTTTTTTTGCAGATCCTCTTTACTGTAGCCCAGCAGCTTGAGGAGTTTAGTCCTGGAGTCCTGCTCCAGATTCACCTGATTCCCAAAGAACATTGAAAAAGACAAGAAAATATGTAAAATCCTAGACATCTACATACCACTAATGGTTGGCTGCTTCTGGCAGCAGCAAAGTTTAAAGCTCAGTTTATAGATACGGAACTCAATTATAACAAGAGCATCTAATGACTACTGTGAGAAGATCCATGGAATTTAAGTTGTAATCCTGAGAAATGGGTGAAATTCAAGTTTGTCGCATAGTTACAATTGAGGCACAACTGCGTATCAGGGCTACGACTGTATGCATACTTAGTGTACTTGGTCATTAATTCCCTGGATGCTCTAGGAATTCCAAGCTAATCTCTGCATAGCGACAATGGACTGATTTGAGTCCAGATGAAACTGAGACAAGGTGGTTGCCTGAACTCCTGGCTGGCTTCACAAAAATGAGTTGACTAATTGTTACAGAAGCTCCCTGGGTGGAGATTTCAGACAGTCCCAGAGATTCCCACAGGCTGCACACAGTCTAATTGATAGGCGCTATTTGTATGCATTTAATGTGTGATTAACATTCTGCAAGGAGAATCTGTCTGTCTCAGTAAGTCCCAGGCTATTCCTACTACAGAACTGACTGAACTGTATATGGATAAGATACTTGTAAACAGTCAGTAGAAACTGTTCCTGCAGTCGCAGAAATGGTCTTACAGGACAGTCTTTCATACAAAAGCTTGGTTTGTAGTTTCAGACAATCAATAGTAATAGATCTTGTATGTGCTGGAGTAGTCTCACAGGACCATGGGCCAGCTGGATCATAAAAATTCACTACAATGACAGTTCGAGGTATCTCAACCAATGCAGCTGAAGACATCATTGCAATGACCCTTGCAATGGAGACTACTGTCATCATGTAGACAACACCTGCCCATCCTATTCAAGAGATATGATTCCCCATGTAAATGTAATACTATAGATTTTGCCCCACACACAGTCTGCCTAAGAATGTTTATAAAACACTACCAAGGCTAAGCCTGGCCCCTCCAGAAAGATGGCCACTCCTCATTACTGAACATTTTCATACTACCAAATTGTCAATGAAACCATTGTCCTATGAAGGGCTACAGTCCTCATGCCACCACAGCTCTCTCCCTTAGTACTGGAGAGTCTCATTGCTCATTTGGACTTTGTCTTGAGAAATAATAACAGTAGAACTCTACAGGTAGCAGGCAGATATAGCTTGGCAGTGGGTTGAGATAGGAAAATCTTGTTTAGCACCTTGACAGGAAGCTCCAATGAGTCTGCTAAAAAGACCATTCCAAAGGAAAAATAAGGCAACCTCCTAGACCTCAACTGCAAAAAACTTTTCTTTAGACAAGAAACTAACTAGCCTATTCAATTACACTTTCTATCTTAAAGAGCAGGAATATAAAGAGCTAGAGAGGACCATAATGAGCACATTCCACCCCAGGACCATAAAAGAACTGATCTCTGTGTTTCACCACAGCTACCCTACCTTCAAGAAGTTCCAAAGGTTCTCATCAAATGGCAGCTTGGCTGTCTGGATCTTGCCCTGGCAGTAATCAAGGAGGTTGCCTGACTGCAAAGCCATCTGCAGTTCTCTGGATCGGAGCAGGAATTCAGTCTCAGTAGTGACTTGACTAATGAATACCTGGTGTGGGTAAATCTGCTGCATTTGCTGTCCAGGAGCTTTGGTAAGACCAAAGGAAATAAGTTTTCCTCCAAACTGAGAAAGACAGAGGGAGACACAGTAAACATTCTTATAAACGAAGGTAAAAGCAACTCACTTAGCTCTTCATTCAGCAAGGTGGACTCGTGCTCCAGCTGTCATCACAAGGAATCCAAACGGTGTAATGTGTATGGGTAGTAGGGACATTGATGGAGTTCACACCACATGCCCTTCAGCTGAAGACTGATAACCATGACCCTTGCGATGTGCTGTCAGGCCGAGCCAACTGCAAATGCCAGAAAGGCACAGAGGAAAAAGCACCATTTGGAACTGTTTGTTCTTTTCTGACATGGAGAGGTGCATGCAATGATAAAAACTATCATGCAAATGGCAGGCACTAGACAGACAGAGAACGAGTCCAGCCACAGGATAAAAGAAAATTCAACCTTCTGGTTTAGGAGCAAAGAGGTGAAGAAAATTAGATACCTGGACAAGAAGGAGAAAGACACAGGAGAATGGGAATGCACATCACAGCCTACAAGGACAGCTTTTATGTGTCTTCCTTAGCTTTGTTACCTCTTACTTATACCTTCTATTCTCTGCTACAGGACTCTTTCTTGCTGAAAGTATAGCTGAATGTTAAGCAAAAGACCTTCGCTCCATGGGACACCACACTGCACCTTAAACAGGCACTAAAACATCTAGCAACAGGAAGGTAAAAAGGTTTCCCTAGTGGAAGGAAAGGATTGTGTCACAAGACGACACATCTATTGCATTTTAAGCTAAGGATGCTCCATTCACTTACTGCAAATGAAACTCCCACAGGTCTGCGAATCCACTTGGGTGGCTTTTTCAATGGTGGAATCACGGTGGTCTGAGCTACTTGCTCTGGCACGTGCAGAGGAGGAAGGATCTGTCCTGTGCCAAAGGGATCCAGGTTGTTGAAGGAGGAAGAGATCTAGAATCAGATGGAGAAAGTAATAAAATTATAATTCCTTTCCTCTCTGTACAGATTAAGCAAAAATCCCTATCGCTTAGTAATTAGTTACGTTCCTCGCTGATGCAGAAAAAGGCTATTACAGCACCTCTTCCTGGAATAACACAAGCCCCCATGTGGGAGAAAAGTTATTTCCAACAGTTACAGAAATTATTTCTCAAGAAAGCTTCACCTTGAGACATTTTCAAGTGATTTTTCCCTAGCAAGATGCAAATTCCCTAATAAACACTGCCTGGCCTAGCACCCAGCTCATAAACACAAGAGTTACAAAATTATTTGTTTTATGCAAGGCAGTGACAATAAATGGTCAAAAGTTGTCCAACTTATTTCTTGTTTTGCCCACAAAGGAATGCTGTTGCCCTTTCTGTTGCTGGGGTCTTTCAAATGGGTTAGTTTTAGGGACTGTCTCAAGCTTTTATAACTTAGATGAGGCTGATGAAATAATCTCTACAGACCTTCTTGCCTAGACAAGGGAGTGTCAAAAGTGACCTCTGATCTGGATTTCTGACATTTAGGAAATCAGTGAGCATGCACACAATGCTGTTCACAAGCTTTCTTAATTGTTAACATTGTTGGCATAGATGTGTTTTTTGCTAAAGATAACCGCGTTCAAGTTTGACTGGACCACAGGGTATTTCTTGATAGCTTCAGCATACCTGAAAAGCAGCACCACAAGGCTCATCAAGCTAAGGCTGCCAAATCACAGGCAAGGCCTCTGTGTTTTGTCTTTCAAGTCTTTCTCAAGAGGAAACCAATTCCAAAGGAAGATTGTTTCCTGGAAGAACAGCTTAAACCTAACAGATCAATCACCCTAAACCAACAAAGAATAAATACACACTACCAGGGTACCAGTAACATCAATCACTAGGGTCTTCAACAGTTTCTGCCCTGATAGCATGGAATCCAGAGCAAAGAAACGTTTCAGTCATGAACTCCCCACCTCCATAATTGTCATTATCTGCTCCTATTGTTCTTCTTACTTGTTATTCTATTCATCTAGGAGTTATTCTACCCTACTGTTCTCCAATTTTGAAGAGTAGAATTGTGGTGTATGCACATGAGGAATGCAGAGAGAAAATTCTTCATGGGTTAAATAAATCCTTAATCTCCTACAGCTGTGGCTTGATAAAGTATTTTCTTTCTCTTGCAAATCCTATGGAACTACACACAGTCAGCTGTAAATTACTATATAAATAACACTTAAGCCAGCTCATATGTATTCTCTTAAAACCTGTATTGTCAAGCATTTGTTGGCTGGGAGAGAGGGAAGGAATTAAAAGACTAGATACCAGATTAAAACTAAAATTTTAGACAGTACTGACATTTAATCTGTTCAGAGTTTGCCCATCTATTAATTGTCTAAGCAATGGGTTTCAGTATCAAAATATTAACATGCTCCAAGTTATAGTAGATTGACGAGAAAAATTGCTAATAGTGGCTTATAAGCCACTTTTAAAAATTCTCTTGGGAACTAATAAAGAATAACATGTTGTATTAATTAGTATCAATGTATTTAACTTTAACCTAATGACAAGCCAAGCTTGTTGCTCTAACAGGTGCGCTGCTTTATTTTCAGTCTAGTAGTAATAACCATAAAATATATCTAACATCAAAACTACGCTTGATCTTTGTTCTCTTTACACATTTTAATGGATTTTACAACAAATACTGAGACATTTTTGTCAAGAAGCAATGTAGTCTCTTTGGGACTTGGTGGATACTAAGTCCCTATGCAGGTAGCTTCTGGTTCCCACACCATACAGCTATATGTCCTCGTGGGTAGGATAGACGGCATCACTTCAAAATCGTACCGTTACGCATGTGTGCTTCTAATGCTCTTGGAAGTCAGGTGAGTAATTGCTGATCTGACAAGCTGTAACATGTTCACAGGACTTTACCTTGTCAGCCTGTGTCTTCTGCTGAGCTTCTAAGTTCCCACCCATAACAGAATAAATGTTGATCCACCCATCAAAAGTGGCAGCAGAGAAGACTGAAGGATTCCTCGGACACCACTGGACATCAAAGCACCACTGACTCCGAATAGGCAACTCGTAAACCACCTATCACAAGAAGAAGGCAGGAGCACAACATGAATAGTCCCCAGCTTTCCCCAGATTACTTGCCCACCGCAAGTGTCACACTTTATTTACATATCAACATTGTATACAAGTCTCTTATTTTTGCTTCTTGAAGGATGAATTGCCACTGAGTCACAGCGCACTGAGCCCAAACAGCAGAAAGCCACAGAAATCTGCTATACCACAGGATTCCGATTGTAGAACAAAAAGGAACAAGTCAGTATTGTCAGTATTGCTGTTAACCAAGGGAGACACGTCAGAAAACAACACAAGAAAACCAGAAGACCAAAGGCAAGAAGGTGTCATGAGGAAAAACATGTAAACAGAAAGAAAAGTCTGCAATAAAAATATGACAAGGAAAATAAATGCTTACAGAAAAAAGCAGAACAACAAAAGAGGACTGTAATAGCTGAAGATTAACTATGAAGGATATTGCAGCCAATAAGTTTCTGGTCCAGCACTCAAAAATCCAAAGATCACTTCACGGCCCAGTCACAGACTTCCTGCCTGATGCTGGGCAACTCGCTAACACAACCCTGACTTTGAACCTCCGGTCCGTAAAATGAAGAGATTTCCTTTACACCTCAAGCACAAAGCACAGAGAATCGCAGCTTTCTTCTCTGTGGGAATATGATCTGTTTTCTCTGTTCCTAGGTATAAAACCTTGCATTTACTTGAATTAAAATCAGGATTGCTAAAATAAATAAATAAGACTACAATAAATCCCCAAATGTCCACAAACAAATGAAGAAACCAACCTTTCCCCCAAACTCTCCACATCCACCATTCTGTATAACTGTACTGTCCTTACTATCAAAGACCTTCCCGATTTTTGTTATCACCTGGAACAGTGTCAAGTCAAGAAGAGGCCCCTAACAATAGCTTGTGTAAAAATGCCTCAGCTGAATTTGGATTCTGCAAATCTACAGCATTATGCATAAAAATGAGACAGCTACACTAAATTTTTTTTTTTCTTTTAATTTTCCACTAAAACACAGTGAAAAGAGTTTAGCAAAATAGACTTCAGGAGTGTTTCAGAATCTGATTCTCTTCTAACCACTAGATATCTGTAACCACCAGACAGAGGGAGCACCAAATCCCATGAAACCACAACAGCAGCAATTCATGCATTTTATGAAAATGGATTAATATTTTTCCGTGCCTCCAAGGCAAAGGTTCTCAGCTAAGTGAAATTGTCCCATGAAACTAATCCAGTCAGGGGTTCCCAGCTGGACTTTGTTCGGTATTGTTAGAGTACTTTCCCCATGACATCATCAAGATCAACTGCATGAATTTTGTTCAAAGTTCAAAATTTGGTTTTATCCAGAAATTCAGCACTGAATGAGTAGGTGTGCAGAAAAAATTTTTACACAGTCCTATTTCAATTCAAGTAGTACCAAAATACTTCAAAAATGGTAATTTTGAGATACGTGACTAGATAAGCACATACATGTGAAACCACTGTACTATGAATAAAGTTCACACACACATAAAATTACATTGTTCACCTCTCAATGACCCTAACAAATCTTCCTGACTCTCCTTCAATTTTCTCCCATAAAACTTACTACCCTAGGAGAAGGAAGAAGAAGAAACAAATGGACAAGGAGGACAGTACATGTGTGAACATGGCAAGAGTAATTATAATTAACTGAAACTAAATTTTAGTTAAACCTTTCTTCCCTCTATGATCTCTGGACATGGATACATTAGAGAAAATCTCTGCCTGTCTTTGTTATTTTCAGTCTGGGTATGGACAAAAGTCTCGGGAGGAGTGCAGAAGACATACTGGAAGAAATTACATAGGCACTCCACAGGAGTACAGAGGAGGGACACATACATATCACAGCGCACATCGCTGTATAAAGCAAACCATGTGCACTTATAGCTGTGGTTATTTACCTCCCCCATATTTGGGTTCCAGCACAGGATTCGGTTGTCTTTGGCGCTACTCAACAGCAGTTCAGGGTCAGCCTGGCACCAAGAGACAGAGAGAATTCCCCTAAAATAGAGCAGAAGAAAAGCAGTCATATTTCATCCCCAGTCTGCTCGCCCACCCTGTCGACAAGAAAGCCGCAGAAATGCTGCTGAAGCTCAGAAATCTTAGTTCTCATCTCTACCTTCAACCAGACTGACCTGTGAAACAAAGCAGGCTTAGCAAAAAAATCATAGTTCTAAGTCCAGTCTCCCAGATGTCTGCCTTTTAAAGATGAAGAACCTTGAAAAGACCACACAATAAGCAGACCCTCACCTCGTGTGCCCTTCCAGCTGGCTCAAAGGAGAGGTAGCAAAACGTAAGTCCCATATTTGGATCACTGGCAAGCGGTCATCCTCAGAGGAAAGGACTAGCTGGGTTGCGACTTCTGGATGCCAGGCCATTCCTGAGCAATGCATCTAGGGACAAAAATAGCATAGGCTGAAAATTCAGCAAAGCAAGCTAGCAACAGCAAAAATGGCCCAGATCCACACCACTCTGCACTTAACTCGCCTAAGATGCTTGACATCATGCAAGCCTGGCATGTCTTGCTGTGGGAAGCAAGTATTTCTACCTTCTCTACACAGCAAAAAATCCACTAACTATACAGGAGTTGAAAGCCTAGTTCAAAGCTGATCTAGGAAGACAGCTGGGAGTAAAATGCATGAGCTGTGAACACAGAAATTGAATGCAAGGGTGCCCTAATTTTAGGAACAGCTAAGGGTCTTCTTGCTTCTGCATTTCACTGGGGAAAAGACAGAATGGTGCTTTGATACTACAGCTGCAAGAGAACCAGCCCCAACAGCTCCCACAATAAAAACACCTGACCTCAAGAGTCTGTGCCACTGCTCTGCAGTCACATGTGTGGCATGTTGTAAGCTAGTCAGAACCACAGTTGTTGCTCCACTCACTCTGTTGCTGTGGTCACTGACTTTGATGATAGGCTCATTCTTCCTGAGGTCCCAAACCACAGCCTTGCCACTGGGGTGAGCAGAGGACAGGATATGCTGCACCTGTCGATTCCAGGACACCACACTGATGTCTTCATGAGGCTGCCAAGATAGGAAAGGCCACACATCCATTATTCCCACATTGAGGGAACACTAATCACAGGATTCTGCCACTAGCTTAACTACAGGATTTGAGGATATATAGACTGCTCTCTTCAATCACTGATCAACTAACTGGAAATAGCAGCACTGACTGGAAAGACTAGGGAACATGGAAAGCCCCTTACTCAAAATGAACAGTGGACAGTCATATTCCATTGGGGAACGTCACCTGAAAAAAGTACCTTTGCATTTTGGGAGCAGATATTGTATTCTGCATTGGCCAAATGTGTCACAAATTAGTCCAGAGAGAACTACACCTGAGAGAACATAGATGCTTCTACCCGGATTCCTAGGATGAACTTAAATAGAAAGATGACCTTGTGCAACATTTCAGGAGTGCAATGAGAAGGAAAATGATGAAGCATTCAAGGCTAATTGCTGTTACTGTACCTACTGCAATGCAGGAAACAGGCAAGGAGTTAAATGGCCTGCTTTTAGGCAAGTTTACTATGATTTTTTACCATGATTTTTTCCACTTTCAGGAACTGATTGCCCTGAATAACATAATCAGGATCAGAAGGTCAGAAGCTTCTTCCTCTTCAAAAGCAGAATACGTTATCTGGCGGTAATAGCCAAGATGCGTTAAATGGCTCGCTGCCTCTGCTAGGAATATTACTTTCATGAGATATGAAAAGCTGAAGCCTGAAGTAAATTCATTCCTCAGAGAAGGTCCAATAAGCCTTCTTAATCCATCACACATGCCCCAGTTGGATCACAAGATAAACTGGTCAGTTACTTGATTCAAATCCACAAAGAGCTTAACCATCCATGCAAAAGTGCGTCCTTCCAGAGCTTGCCAGCCTCTCCCTCTACCCCTTATAACACTCTTTTTCACCTCCCCAGAACGAAGCTGATTCATCAGTTGTGATAAATCTTTCTGCTGACAGACGTCAAGGTCATTCCCCCTTCACAGACTGACTAGAGCAGGATGACTCCATACGCACATCTTTTTGCTCTGCCTACTGAGATATAAAACTGCAGGGGTATTGCACAGAGGAACACTTGTTTACCTGTGATTTAGCCCCTGGAGTCATAGGCACACTGAAGTTATTTAAGTCCCAGATGAAAATTTCAGAATCATTGGCTCCAGAAGCCAAAAGGTTACTCTGTAGAAAAAAAAACCTCAGCTGAGTTTCACAGGGAAAGCGGACAGATTTCTTAAAAATAAGTGTAAGCAAAAAATCCCCAAATCTTCTGAAGTCAGATGAGAACTGCATTTCACAGACACTGGTAAGCAGAAAGATACTAACTGGATTATAAACCAAGCACATTTCTGGCCTCTGTGTCTTCAGCTGTGCCATGGTACAGACCTATTTAAAGCTGCATGTGCAGGTGGCTGGTGTTACTCCTCATGAAACTCTGCCACAGACCTGGAAGCCTCTGTCTCTGGCCAGCTAATCCTTTGCTCTGCATCCTGGGACCAATGATGTTTCTCCTGAGAAGATGCATGCTCCCCACAAGGGTCTGCAGGCAACTTTCAGATTTCCGTTGCGCTATCACAAGAACTTGTGTTCTGTTCACTACTCACTTACGTTGCAGTCCCTTCAAGTGTGATTAGAGGCCCGCTGAATTAGATGCCAACTGAACAAACAGAAAACATTCTAATTTCAAATGGGTAATGGTCTAACATGTAACAGTATTAAAATAAACGTTTTTATAGCAAGCTAAGAGACTTGATCAAGCTCACAAATTTGAGTCCCAAATCAGCCTTTGCCACAACTACCATGCCTCTTTCAACATGTTTTTTCAACTGTTTATAGATTTCAATATATAAGGGAAGGTTAACTCGGAAGTTAATGTTCATTTGGTTCTAAGTATCTTAATGTTGCATACCTGGAAAGGGTTGAAGTCAAGAGCTCGAACAGGACCTGAATGCTTCTCTGTTTGCCCAATTACAGGCTCACTGTTTGAAGCCAAGATGCGGTTCACACTGTACATTGTCAGCACACCATTATCCCCTCCACCAATGATCACTCCAGAGGACTCCGGGGACCCATTTCCAAAGTCACCCCAGATCAGCTTATGAAACCTAAGAAAGAAAATAAAGCTGGTGTAGGCCACAATATCTGGTGGAAGTCAAGACACCCTCTGCATTACCAAAAAGCACATCCATGTTCCAACCTATCAAACACAACCATCATTTTGCACCTTAAATAACCATTCGCCTTTGAAGATGACTTTGTTTCTTACATGGAAAAAAAGAAATAAGCTTCCTTCCAAAGACTTTTAAAGGGAACTTACAAAGGAAGAGCTAGTCAGTCTCTTTTTCTCTCTCTTTTTTTTTTTTTCCTTCTCTCCCCACCCTAAAACCTTTAAGACCTCATATGGGACTTGGTGGGTGAACTCCTTTAACCTACGGTTACCACGTAAGTCCTTTCAGACTTCTACAATGGTCCAGGTGCTGTACTTTGTACATGCCACACGATTTGTGTCAACAAATATGTTCAGTTCTTGAAGACAGAGGTCAACTGATCCAATAGATCACTTTATACCTTAAAAATATCATCTCCTCCTCTCCTTTCTTGTACCAGAAAAGCTCCTTTCAGTTCCACTGACTGATATGTCAGTACAAGCCTCTAGTACCTGTTTGAGGCAGGAAGTGTTCCTTTCTGCTTCATGTCCAGTGAAGGATCCCTGAAGTCAACCTCGAATATTTCCAGAGTGGCATTTGTACTGAAGGATGCATCCAGTTGTTGGGCAGACGTTCCTAGCAGAAGTACAAGGGCAAAACAAGTGGATACTTTTTTCAAGAGCACAAGATACAAAAAGAGCAAGGTACTGGCAACGTACTCTGGATAGTCAACACAACCTTGGTTATGCTTGTTCAAGGAGAAGACACATTTGAATACCTCAGAAAGAGGAACCAACCATTATGACCAAGACTTTGAAAGATATTAGAACTTCTTCAAGAAATTCTGGGCACCAGGGTCACTGTGGCACAAATATCTTTCTCTCTTGGGAGAAATATAATTCATATAACATCTTTCATGCAGCCACAGCTTCTGATATTAAGTCCTTATCTAAATTACAAAAACAGTCACATCACAGAACATTGCTACAAGTATGATACCAAATACTTCTGTATACTGCTGCTCAACCACCATGAAACCTTCTAAACCTGGTCTACAGCAAAAGTTCTTCAACCTTAGCCAACTAAACATTTCCCAATGACCCACAGGCAGTTAGCAGTCACACAGCAGTGGCTTCTTTCCTTCTCCCTAGCTTACAGAATAAAAGCTAATAATAGCTTTAACATTGCCTAATGGGACACTGTCAGGCAAACAAGTCACCCAGTTACCACAGAGGTGATTTGTAACTGCCTATGGCATGGAAAGTGCCCAAGAGACTACTAAAAAGCAGTACAAATTATGAAACTATGCTGTTTCTGATCTAAAGCAGACGGAAGCCAAGATCTTTGGTCCAACCAAAAATTTGTCCTTATTAGAGAAACACAAAATAGACTGTCTACCCCAAAAATGGTAATGTTGCTTTTAAGGCAACAGACGAACTTCAGTCACTTTCTTTTGACAGTCATCCCTGGAAAAAAAGGAAGCAAAACAATGTGGCAGCGCTGCACAACCCAGGCAGAAGACGGAGCTGACTAGTTCTCATGTTGGGCAGACAACCCAAGCTGTTGCTTCCACACAGACACTAAACTCACTCACTGCCAACTCAGCGAACAGCCTGACTTTGTGCTTCAGGCAATAAAAGTATTACATAACGAATAATACGAACAAAAGACAAGTTTAAGGTTTTGCAGAAATAATGAAAATTGAATGATAACCGAAACAGGCAACTTCAGGAAGAAGAGATTTCTATTATTTGATGGTCAAACCACGTGATAATGTCTGAAGACCAACAAAGTAAAAGCGAGCTTCAATGAACATGATTAGAATGAACTTTTTTTTTCCCAAGTAAATAATCTTATTCTGTTTTGATTTTTATAGCAAGCGGGTGTTGGAGTTCATACGGACATCATTAGAAGTTAGATCAAAAAAGCCATGTATTTACCCTTTCAAAAAATCACTGGCCTTTAAGGTGCCAAAGCTGGGCATACAGGTCACTTTAAAAAAAATTAAGGCTGTAATGTTTTCAGTACATTACGAGCAAGTTTTCCAGAGATTATTAAGGTGGGAATTGTTGAAAGTTAAATCCAATACAACTCTATATAAAATCCCTCTGTGACTCAGACTTTAATTTTCACAAATTGTGAAGAACTTTACCTGTTGCTAGATAAATGGGGTGGTTGTTTGCTGGACTCCATGCCTGGACAGCTGTTCGCTCAATTTCCTTTAGCTTCATTTTCTAGGCTCTAGAAGAAATTTCACACAGTGGTTAGAATAGTGGAGAAAAGTCAACATGAAAATAATCACATCAATAACAAAGCAGCCCCCCTATGAAGGTACCACAGGAGCAAATTGCTCTCTGTAGGGAGTAGTTACTTTTTACTTGCTGAGCTAGTGAATACAGTTTCGCAGGAATGAATTAGCCTATTTTAAAATTCATTAAAAAAATCCAAACAATCCCAGCTGTCTGATCTCAGATTTTCTTGCATATATATAGCTCTCTTTTTCATATACCCCAATTACAGAAGAGTTTCACTAAAAGGAAGGGGATCTAAATTAAACAATATACTCAAGTCTTCAGTTCAGGCTGGTTTAAATCAGCTGCAGAAATTAATTTAAACAAATGTATTTGCAAAGCACTAGTTGCTCTCTCTGTACAAGCTCATGCCAGTATATACATAGGCAAAAAGGGAGCAGAAGGAATCTCTGGGCAGGCTAAATTCCAAGCAGAAAAGCGACGTGGCAATAGGAAACAAAGTGCAATGCTATCACACGCCAATTCAGTTAATGTATTTTGTTCTTGTTCCTTTGAGAAATGAAAGGAAAAAACCCATTTGACTTTCTGCTTGAGTTTGTAAATGGTAGAAGGTGAGAAAAAGAGGTCTAGAAGTAACTATTTGGCTTCAATCTCAGCTCTGAAAACAATTCTTTTTATTTACTCTGGATAGATCAACTGCTACCTGTAAAATGGGAACACAACATACCCACATCACTGGAGAGAGATTAGCTGGGCAATAATATAGCAGGATAATTAAAGTCAAACAACAGCAGGCAGCCAGAAGGTTGCAAAACTGCATATAAATACAAATTATTGTTCCATGTAGGATTCCATTTTTGCTTAGGAGAAAGCACCCAGCACCTCTCCATCCCAAACCATGCCCAGACCTTCTAAGCATGTCAGTAACATAAATGTGTGGACATATCACCCACAGGCTAGCAGGGTCACTCTCACAAGCAGTTCCAAAACTTTTCAGCATGGCTGCAGTGCAGTCTTTTAACTCTAGCTAAACAGAGCTGCTAACTACGTACTCAGATGATACCATGCCGAATAAAGTAAACCTGTCAGCAGGCAGCACAGCAAAGCACTCTGCATCTTGCCAGCTCACTGTGATTAATCTCTCCTGGTAGGTTACCTGACCCTGATGTGTTAGTCGGGCTGACAGTTAAAGCAGTCCACATCTCACGGTCCTCTTTTCAGATTCAGGGCTCTAACCATCTGTGCTTCAGGGTTTGGCCTTACTCACACCAGCATAGGGATATTTATTTGTAACTAAGTACGTAAAGGTTTAAAGGTAGCCAGCAGTGACCAGCCCACTGTTTGATGAAAAAACATCAGAAAAAAAAAATTTTTTTTTTCTAAAAAGCCTTCCATCAGCCCCTCCTGGGGCCCACACAAAGGGAAATCTGGTCAGTATTGCTTCTTGGGCTTGAACCTCCTCGCTAATAACTCCACACTCTTTTTAGAATTTCTTCACCACCAGTCAGAAGTTAAGGACATCCTCTCTCTCGCCCATGCACTATCAGGACATGCTGATTGATTGATTAGAATTTATCTAATGGTTTTTAGCATTAGCTTCCAACAGTACCTCCCACAGCTCAAAGTACCTATTGCTATTCTCACATTAACCTTATCCCAACTTAGCCGAAGCCCAGAGCAATCTGAACAGAACTCTTGTACAATAAGACAAGTGCAATTATTTTCTCATGCAGCCCAGGAACGGGATGGAAAAATCATCTCCTCATTATGACTGTAACAGACCTCTAAAGCTTACTTTTCTATCTTCCAACACACTTTCCAGAGTACTTGTTAGGGCTCCAACACATTCACTCTGCCAAGAAGTTCCAGTGCCTACTCATCTGTCTCCCATTACAAGTGCAGGAACACTGTCTGGGTCCCCCCTCTTCAATGAAAATATGTCCAAGAGGAGTCTGGTGAACCTGCTAGCAACACCCTACTGCACAAAGCACCACTTGACTCCATGTGTGGATGTGGGGGTGCAGGACAGCTGGGATGTTCCTTACCAGTCCCTTTCTTGCCTCTTCCTTCTCCAGTAACAATCCATCAACAGCAGGAGCCGGCTGTACACAGAGGCCTCACTGCTTCTTGACTTTTGAGAGGGCAGCTCCCCTGTGAACATTACTAGACAATGGCCAAAAACCTCTTCCTCCTAGTAAATTAACTGGTAAGGAAGCAATGAAGAATGCAACCATCAAAAACAGCCAGGTAAATGGTACTAGCTCTCACTCCTCACCCTCTGTGCTGGACTGACTGCACCCTGACATAATTTGCATTTAACACACAAAAAAAGATAAGCCACAAAAAAATGTGCAAAACAGTATTGATCAATTGTCCAGCTTTTCTTGTCAATAGAGCCTTTTGCATAAGAAAGTCAACATTACTGTTCTCTTTTCGCAAACTTAAATCAGGACAGAACATGAAGGTAATGTCTTGCCTATGGTAACTCACCCAGACATAGGGAAGCAAACAAGGCACCACTCAAGAGTGGCTCAATATCAACAGAACAACTGTAGAAGTGCTGGATCCTAGGTCTTGAACAGCTGCACTGTGTCTCTGGTCCTCAACGCAAAGCCACAGTAGTGCCAACAGACTTGAGGAGGCCCATAGGAGATGCCTAAGAGGCCAAGATCACAATATCACACCTCCTCTTAAAATACCTCTTATCAGTTCAGCTCCACTGCAGCTGAGGTTCTGCAAGGATGCAGTAGCATCTCCTTAAATCAGTGGGCTAAGTTTGGAAGGGGAAAAAAAGCCTGATTTGAGTCTTACTCTTAGAGAAGTGATCCTTCTATACATGTCTTTATCCAGGAGAGGACTCACCATCCTTACAGCAGGAAAAACCCCTTCTTTAGCAACCTCTTGTGGCTGTCCGAGAAAAATTCACGAGCATCGGGCTCTTCCATAGGAGAATTTTTAGGGAGAGATTGCCACCTACTGTCGTCTCCTAAAATAGCTGCCGTCTCCCAGAGACGACGGAGAAAGCTCATGCTTTTCTCAGGACCTCTAATTAATTAATTAATCATTACTATTCCTCCTCCTTATACAGACATCCGATTATTGATGTAATGTATTAAGGAACCTCAGCACCCGTGGCAGCCACGGGACACAAGCAGTATTCCCCCAAAGCCTCCCTGAGCCATGGTTCCCTGCACAGTGTCCTTAAAAGGTAACACTGTCTGCAAAACAGAACCGGGTGGGTCAGAGCTCACCACTAGGAAATGGAAAGCACACAGCTAAACAAGGAAAAGAAAAAGCACAGGCTCTCAAACCATGATACACCATGAGAGCAATGCTGACAGAGGCAAAAATTCCTCAGTTACACTAACTTGAAATACTTGCAGCTTAGAATACATCCTAAAAGACTGTGGTTGTTGTTTTATCAGCTAATTGACCCTCAAAGCTGCCTTGATAATCGCCCCTGCTACCACTCTAGTAAGGCCTTCTCTCTCCTCAACCACCCAAATACTGTCAATGAGAAATCCCCTCCTACTGACTTTCCAAATCCTCCTCCTGCCACTGGGCACCCAACGATTCCTCTTTGAACAGTTCCTGCTGATACTGAACTTTCCAGCAGAGCACACAAAGGAGCCGATAGCCTGATCCCCCTTAGCTAAAGGTGAAACTCGGGCAGAACAGAAGAGACTTGCCCACAGTCACCCAGGTGACAAGCAGCCACCCTAAGAACTGAAAAAGGCCTCTCAGCCATGACACAATGGTGAAGACACAAACCATCCTACAGTCTCCACATCCCAGCATCAATTTAAAGTCCTTGTACTGCCCCTTCCCTTTGCTCTGACAGTCTCACAGCTCCCCCCTATCCTACCGCCAGGCTGTTCTCGGAAGTGCTTATTATGAACTGGGATTACAGAAGACAAGGCACAGAGACACTAATCCCAGCTAATCGTTGCTGTTTGCAGGGCGGGGCTGTTGCAGCGTAGGGCTCAGCACATTCCTCCATGACAGCTCCCATACTACATAAAGAAACTTCTTGTGCTCTGAGTACTTTCCACAGCTATGGCCAAGTGCCACAGCACTGTACGGACAGCACTGCATACACACGTATCTAGTCAGTGCGTCCTCCACAGCGCACCACAACAGCTGTATGATAGTGGAAAAGAAGGAAAGTGTAGGAAGAAAGCTTTGACCTCGGACACCCGGTGTCACAAACAGGCTGTCGGCTGCGCCAGAGGCCTCTCCGCGGCCCAGGTCAAACAGCTTAGTTTCCCGCCGGCGCTCCCCGCCTGCGGCTGCCCAGAAGCCGTCCCGCCGGCGGAGGGGAAACAAGCTCGGGGCTCCCAGGGCAGAAGGGTAGGGACGAAATCACGGGACCCGGGGACGGCACAGCAACATCGAGGCGGGCAGGACAGGAAAGCAGGCCGGGGCTGGAGGGGGGGCCGGGGCGAGGGGCCCGGCCCCGGGCCGCGGCCGGGCAGGGGCGCCGCAGACGGGGCTGGACCGGCGTGGGGGCAGCTCCCGGGCCCCTGCCCCGATGGCGGAAGCTGAGAAGAGCGAGGGCCGGGACAGGAACAGCCGCTGGCATCAGGCCGAGGCGGCGAGAGAGAGGGAGGCGAGCGGCGGCCCTTACCGGCTCGCTGCCGTCCCCGCCGCGCCGCCGACCCAAGCCCGAACGGCTCCCGCAGCTGAACCCAAGCGACGGTGGCCGCCAGGAACCGAAAGCCCCGTCCGCGAAGCGCCACCCGTGACCCCGCCCCCGCGGTGCCGGAGGGAGAGCGCGCCGCCCGCCCGCCCGCCCTCCTGCGCAGCCGCTACCGCGGGGAGTGGCCGGTGCCTGCACGGCTGCGGTAACGCGGGCGGCCTTGGTCTGCTGCGCAGGGCGGGAGCCTGTCCCCTTGGGGGTTTGGCCGCTACTGCCCTTCGGGTGAGCCCCGAAAGTGGGCGGTGTGGAGCTCCTTTCAGTCTCTCCTCGCCGGGTTCGAGGTGTCTCTTCCGCAGCCACGGCAAGACGAGCAGGAGCCCCAGCAGCAGCCAGGGCTCAGCACGGTGGTCCCAAGCCAAGAGGCTGCTGGCCACCCTTCTGTTCTTAAGATACTTGAATTTGCTCCACCCTCTAGTCCAAAGTGGTTCATGCTGATGGCCAAGAACACCACAGCTGGAGCCAGGCCTGCTCTGCTGCCCCCGAAGTCACCCCATCAGAGGAACTTTGCTGCAGCTACAGCTTTAGGCCTTCCTGGGAAGGCATGCAGGAAGGAATGGAGCATTTTAGGTGCCAGGAAAAAAAAAGAATGCAGAAGGGCCCAGACCCTCTTCCTTCACCTCCCTCCTGTTCTGGAAAAGTTTGCCTGTACTATAAATCTCATTTTTAAGGATTTCTGAGCCATATTCTCTGCCCAACCCATTATGTCTTCCCCATGAAGAAAAACATCATTAAAGTTACTGTTTAGCTATGGCCTGGGTGTGAAACTCCCCAGAACACGAGGCGGCCAACTGCTTGGGCAGGGCAGCAGTGAGGTATGCAGTACAGTAAGCTGGATGGGCCACAACCTGCCTCTGTGCAACTGCTGCATTATTTACATACACCAAGATAAGGCAGCCAGTACTGCCCCAATCGTTTTCCTTTTATTTGAAGACTCTTACAACTCTCACACTGTATATACTGCTGTCACGTAACTGCTGTGGAATGGTAATTCTTACTCAAGTATCCCTAAGAAGTGTTTTCCCCTGCATAACACTTCATAACAGAATTCAGTTTCTAGGTCTCCACAGCTCAAAAAACATGTAAAAACCCTCCAGGGGCAAAACATCATTGTATATAATTTAAAAGTAAGCATTGCTGTAACTAGAAGAGAGGGTGACAGCTTACAAAAGCAAGGAGGAATGGTGATTGTTCAGCACCTCCAAACAGGTTAGTTTTATTTACACATAAATATTTGTGTGACCTCACCTTCACTCAGATAATTCCCTTGAAATACACCATTACAGAAACCCCTACACAGAGATCAAGCTGTCCTTTAGCATCTGGGGTTAAAAATCTTCAGAGGTTGAAAAATCATGAATCGCTGTCTTCAAATACCTGCTGCTCTTAAAGCAAAAAGCTGTGAGTCATACCAAGAGTGTTGAGAGCAGAGCACAGCATCCAGTTTATTGGAAGCACCCAGAAGAGCCAAACCCTTGGCCTTCTGTGATCACCCACTCATGCAGCCAAACAGGGGTCTAAGACATAGCCCAGGGGAGCTGGAAGAACTTTCACTGTAAACCAGTACTGAAGGCACTGTCTCCTCCAGTGAAAAGGGAAAAAAACTTAGGGGAAGAGCAGAGCTGGAAAAATCCAGGCGTTTAATAAAACTGCATGTATAACTCTCCCAAGCAAACTGCTGCTGAAGCCACAGGAGGCCCTAGACCAGCAGTGTGCAGCAAGACAGGCAGACTTCATGACTCAGGCCATGCAGGAGCAACTTGGGCATCTGTGCTCTTGGACCAAAGCCCAGGCACAGCAGAACAGGTCTGGCCAGAGCTGGACGTGCTTATTAACCTTTCCATACTGCTGCTGTCCACAGCTCTGCTGTCAGCTTCAAGCTAGACACTCCAAAGCTCTGTGCCTCACTAGTGCTCCCTCCTGGTTGTGCAAGCTTCACTTAAGAGGGGACCTGGAGCAGGAAGAGATCAAAGCCAAATCCCAGTAAGGATGGACAGTTACTCACATGGTATAAGACTCCCAAGCACTGGCACTTGCCAGTCTGGTTCTGCCCATCATGTCACATTAAATGATGACACTCTAGTTCAACTCCAAGCAGCAGTTGCAGTAAGCCACTGGGTAACAGGCAATACCTCCTACCTAAACAGGCTTAGCTAAGGAGTGTTTGTGCACAAGGTACACAAACTAGCAGCAGCACTAGGATGGCACTCAGAACTTTGCCCCACAGATACCAGCCCATTTAGAAAAACGGCAAAGGTCATTTGATTTCACTGATCATTGTTCAGCTTTCTCAAACCAACAGAGGACAACTAGAATAATAGGTATCATCAATATATTTCACTGCAGTTAGTGGTTGATCGAGGACCAAGCGTTAACATATGCCACAGTGAACGCAGGAGAAGATGTCCTCCCCAGCAAAGCTGACATGGGAATCACAGCACTGCAACAACTTTCAGATTTCATAGTGTACCACCACTGGTGGGTCTTTATTGGGGTCTCCTCCTCTCTCCAGATACAGGTCATTGAAGGGATATTGCTTCGGTCCCTGCAAGAAGAGAGGCAAAATTACTGCATTCACCAAGGAAATTGAGGGGAAAGGGGAAAATGTCTCATCCCACTCCACTCCCACCTAAATCAAGGCTTGTCATTTACAACTCAGGTTTCTATTTCTTAAGTGCTTCAGCAGGAGTATTCAAGTACAAGGGAAGCAAATTCAGAGATAGAGTTCTTCATATAAATCCAAGTCCTTTAACAGAAATATCAAGGTGGTCTTGCACTTAATTGTGGCCAACAGCTTATCTCACAGCACGAGGATAATATATTGCAAAAGCTGTTTGTGTATTCAGACATATTTTTCAGAAGCACAGTCCAAGTGATCCAGATCATGAGATACAACTAAAAACACAGGACAAGAGAAGAGATAAAGCATCTCCATGGAGCAGATGCACACAGGGAAAGATAATACCTGGACCAAAGAAGGGATACTGTAAGAAGCATAGCTTAAAATTAGTTCCCTGTGAACAGGAACTGCTCACTATGGAACAGAAGGTGCGAGCTGAGCCAAGCCACCCAACAGAACAACTCGAGTTGGATGAGGCCACAGGACATTCCTTGGCCTATCCCCTGCCAGCAGCAGAGTTTTGCATTCACACTCAGCTTCAGCAAAACCATTCCTCTGGGCATCAGCAGTGACAAGAAACACTGCTGCTTTTCCTCTTTCCCCAAGGGTGTCACTCACCACAGGCCTGTAAGTTGGATAGATCTCTCCAAGACCAAACATGATCAGCATGGTACTCAAAAAGATAAGGAAGTGCTTGCGCATGGTGTGCCAGGGAACTGGAGTGGGGGATGTATCAACGCGGGTCCGAATATACATGTCAAAGTCCCAGTGCATCTAAAGAACAAGGGAAAACATTTACCAACAGTGCTCAAGCTGCGTTTATCAAGGGAAGAAGTGCTCTGCAGCATTCACAAAGCTGCCAGAAGCTGTTTCATCTCCACCCCGCAGTGGAGATAAAGCCACAAAGGAGGTAAGTGCATTGCCTACCATCACAGCAAGCTGTCACTCAGGGTAAAACTCAGGACTCCAAATTTCCATCCCATGCTGACACCAGGCAATATGCTTAATTACAGGATAGCAGCAGCTTTTATTTATATACATAATCACTCCATCTTAGATTTGTTCCCCAGCACTGTTGAAATGGCATGGTATAGATCGGCACTCTCATTTATGAAAGTTCAGTCACACACCCAAACAGAAGCGGCAGTGTTATTTCAAACAAGCAACTACGTGCCACTTGGAAGTTGGGTCCTCAAAAGGGGCAGAGCACCTGCCACTGTTACTCCATGACAAAAGCAGGACTGGCAGCAAGCTAATGCCCTTCCAGATTGAAGCAGAAGGGCTTTTAAGCTTCTGCCTCAAAGCATACATAGGGAAGTCCTAAGCATGTTCTGCCTATAGTCTGCTTTCACGTCAATTAAAGAAGGGAACTCACTAATTTGCAGCCCAAGTACTGCCTCTAGCTCCCCACCTCTGCACACAAAGCTGCTTGCTATCAAATCCTGAGAGCCAGACTGAGCAAAATTCAGTTGCCTAAACAAAGGCATCTGCTGATGCCAGGGATGCACCAGTTGTTTCCAGTCAGCCCCACCACTGACAACCCATGTGCAAGGGTACCTATACAAGCCTTCCTGTACGAAGCACAACAGCACAGAATCACCACAGGTTTTTTCATGTGCTTCTACAGTCATGACAACATGCTCTTTAAACTTTACCATGCTACACATGCTGTGATATCTTACATGTCTATACTATGATACATTACATACACATGCTTACACAATTGCCACTTTCATTAAGGAGAGCCCAAGTCAATTACCAAGTTCAGTAATCACAGTTAAATTGCAGTTATTCACAGAAAGACCATGCACTAACTGAAAAATTACTCCTGACAAGGAGTTTCAGGAACTTAGATTTTGAAAGTTAACACAGGTGCTCTATTCATCCATTTCTCTTAAAGGTATCTTGCAAACTTGCTTCAGAGAAAACCTCCTTTTTTTTATTCTATCCCAGAACAACCCTGGAGTAATAAAAGAGTAGTAGCTACTTCCATTGTACAAAAAGGACTTTACTCAAACAATGGCTTCTTTGCTAAATGATTCCAAACTAAGCTCTCACACTGAGTCAGATCAGGGAAAGAAGATGGATAAGACTTTCCTACTCCTACAGAGAAACTTCAGTTTGTAAAGTCTCCCTCCTCACATGTAATAAGATGTTAACTTTCTTCAGCACTTCCAAAATATTTACCCTGAAGGCCATGGCCTAAGTTTCCCTCCAGCTGACTGTCCCTGCTTGCACAGGCAACATACACCTGCACTTAGGGAGGCAGTTACCCAAACAATTCAACAGGAAGCACTAACAAGATGTGCATGTTAGTATTTAGTAATGAAAAGTGCTATTAGCAATCCTACCGGCTCTCCCCAGTTATGTCTCATGTCCTGCTGGTCCCACTGGTACCAGGGGTCTCTCTCATGAAGAGACTTATCAGGAAGCTTGGGATAGTCTCCATACCTGTGAGAAACAGAGAAATCCCAAACATACAAGAAATATGTATTAATTTTAATACACTTTGTAGAAGACACTATAGGATAGGCCTATGGAAATGGAAAACTTAATCATTATTTTGTTTTTATAGCTTCTATGTTTATATATTTTTTGTCATCGCATACATGCAACCAGCATAACAAGCATAACCTTGATACTAGTCACTGTAACAAACTGTTCCTCAAAGAGGCCTTTCTGGGCTATACTAGCTCAAAGGAAATGCAAGCTTAATGAAATACTGAATCCCAGTTGCCTTACATTTGCACATGTCAAAGTATGCCCCAACATTTAAACATCTCCTGAACCTTTATTCCAGAGATAGCTTTCAATTTACCCCTCTTGGCTGCGCACCACAACAGCATATGAAGTCTCTCATACAATATTTTATTCACACAGGCCTCCAGCTCATTCCATTTGTTCCTGTTTTAAAACACTGGTTGGTGCCTTCAAAGTTCTAAGCTCAGAGCACAGCATCTCCAGGCACTGAACTGAGACCACCGGCCTGCAGCACCTCCCCACAAAGAGGGGAGGTGCCGGCCTTGGCCTGCTCCCCGGTTGAAGGGGCAAGGAACCCCCCCAGCTCACCCGAAGCCGTCATCGGGGTAGGGCTGGTAGTCTTCCACCCGCATGTTGTACTTCTTCGCGGCAGCTGCACGCTCCTCCGGTGTCCGGGGATACGGCCCGGGCAGCAGGTCCTTGGACATCTCCGAGGCTGGTGGGAGAGCAACACAGCAGGGTGGGCGCGGGTCCCGTCGGCAACCGCAACCAGGCCGGGAGGTCGCGCCGCCCTCACAGCCCAGCCCCGGAGTCACGGGCCCGCCGCCCCACGGACCTCCGCCCCGCCGCCGGCCAGGCCCCCAGCTGCAGTTCCGCCGCCCGCTCACTCACCTGCCCGCGCCCCCGGGGGCGCCGCCGCGGCGGCCCGCGCCGCCCACAGCCGGGCGGCCGCCCGTTGCCAGAGGACACCGCGGATCCCGGGCGCCGCCATCGTCCCCACCACGCAGGCACGGCGACGGTGGCCGGTAGGGACAGAAGAGCCCGGGCGGGGCGGGGCTAGTGCGGGAGCGGGGCGAGTCCAGCCACCGCCTGCTGTGCGGGGTGCAGCCCCCTCCCCGTCCAGGGCATTAATTAATCAGCCGCTGTTATTACGATATTGCCATAAGAGCTAAAGGACGGAAAGGGCACCGGTGCGGCATTTCGCTCCGGCAGCCCTCTCCTGAAGCGGGTAACGGGAATTCACGGCGGGTGTTCCCGGCCGGGCGCGGGGCAGACTCCTGCTCGGCAGCTGGGTCAATGCTCAGCTGGATCGATGCCGTGACTGGCGATGTTATGGAAATTGTCTTCTTTGTATCAGTATCAATATTATTAAAGTTAATACCTGAATGTCATCATCTCGTCTCTGCAGAGCCAGGGAAATGCAAACAGCTGAAATGGCACGTTAATTTAGCGATGCTATTCCTCAAATGTAAGTGATACATTATTGTAGGTAAAATCGATACGAGCATTAAAGGATTCTGCAGTTTACTTCATTATGTAAACTCTGTGGTAGTTGAACTCATTTTCCTTCAGTTATTCACATCAGCTGTAATGGGTAATGTCTCTATAACGATCTACGCTATAAACCTTGGCAGACCAAAAACTATCAGGGACAATTTGTCATTAAAGCTATTCCTTCTAATAACAACATTAATTGTGGACCTACTAATGGAATGAAGGTAGTGATGAACCACTGAAATCTATCAGAGGTGCAGCGTGCCTGAGGTGGGGGCATTGTTGCAGGCTAGGATAGGATCCTTTCACTGATCCCAAAGAAAGGCCTCATCTCATTTTAGGAACAGTGTCTTAATTCAGCCGACTCCCTTACAGCTGTTATGCAGTGAAGTTTGTATGCCAGTTATTTAATAAAGATACTAACTCAGAGCTCAACTCTCCAGTGCAGAGGCTGCTGGCATTTTCCATGGAGTGGCGTTCGGTGCCTGCCCCATCCCTGCAGCACGCAGCGCTTTGGGGACAGCAGCATCGCACTGGAAGCGGGGATCTTCATTTCCTGGCTGTGCTGTTGGTCTGGGCTCAGACCTCGCTGCAGGTCGGCCGCTCCTTATGTTGGCTCTTCACCTGGGTATTTACTTTCTGAATTATATTTGAACCTTCCAGAGATGTCATAGTTACAGCAAATCCATCTGCTGTGAGATGAAAACCACTGAATGCTGGAGACCGAAGTTTTCTAAAGAGCTGATGCCTAACGTGGCACTCATCCTTGGGAGAGAGTGATCATCATTCTTGCTGCTTCTAGATTAAATGTAGACTTTGTGTCATGTAATAAAGATACACTAAGTAAAAATTCAATGGCTCCAGCGCTAGGCGTGTGGTTCATGAAATCTTGATAAAATTATGTTGTAGTCGCACAAGGTCTGTTTGTGATCGCAAGGCGGGTGTGAGTTACGCTGAGCAGCGCTGTGCATTTTTTCTCATAGCCAGTGTCAGTTAAACTTCAGGTTTTGTCGACATGCAGCTGTACGTGTCCCGCAGAAGGCCTGCAGACAGCGGGCCGTTCGCCGTCTTCACGCGGGACACGGCAGCGGAACCGCCCCCGCAGAGCCGCTACTGCCCGGTCCGCTACCGGTGGCCTCGTCGGCTGAAGGCGCGCAGGGTGCCGCGGGGCCGAGCACCGAGATCCACGAAGGCCCGTAAGCCGCTTCGCAGACGATCCCGTCTGTTCTCTGCCGTGGGGTTTTTCCCGCTCCCATAGGTGTCCGAAAACCTCGGGAAGGGCCAAGAGGCGGAGGGGAGCAAAAGCCGCCCCCAACCTCCACCACGCGGGGGCGCTGCTCGCCGCCGCCGCCGCCGTTCCCTCCTGTCTTCTCCATGGTGCCTCTCTGCCTCCCGCTTTCTCCCTTCGCTTCCGGCGTTACCAGGGGCGGGCAACTTCCGCTTCCTGTTTTCTAGTTCCCGGTTTTCCGCTGGCGGCGGTGATGGCGGCGGCTTCCTCCTCGGCGGCGGCCGCGGGCTGCCGGGAGGGCCCGACGGTAGCGGCAGGGTCCGGCTGGAGCGAATCCCAGTTCCGTCATTACTCATTCGAGACGCGGCCCATCCCGCGGCTCAGCCACAGCGACCCTCGCGCCGAGGAGCTCATCGAGAACGAGGTGCGTTGGGCAACGCCGGCCGGACACGGCCCGGCGGCTGCCGAGGGGCTGGGAGGCTTGTGCTCCGCGGCGCGGGGGCTGCCAGCCCTGCCCGTCAGGCTGGGCAGAGCAGGGCCCGCGGAGCGGCTCGCACTGTGCAGGCCTCTCCCGCGTCCTGGTGCCACCCTGGGGTGCTCTCACCTGCCCGTCCCGGCTCTGTCCCTCGGGGCTGCCGCGCTGTCTGCCGCGGAGAGTCCGCCGTGCCCCCTCCCCGCGCAGGCCTGGCTGTTGTAGCTGTCCCGCATCTCTTAGTTGTAGGGGGCGTTTCTTTGTGGTGCCACAGTGTTGAGTTGTGAAATTTTCAGGAACCGTTTGCTTTAAGTGTTTTGTTCGGATGGGAACGATGGAAATGTCTAAAACTATGGATACGTGTTCGTTGTTTTTGAAGTGAGAGTGGCCATAGGTGTGAAGGCTGTCCTTGTAATAGCAGCTCTGGCATTAGTTCTGGGTAAGAGCAATCTTGTTTTGGTAGAGATTGCTGGTGGTTTGTTTTAATGAAAGCTTACAAGAAGGAAAGTTGTGCATGCACAGCATGGAAACATAGCAGCTGTCACTGTTGTCTAGGTTGCTCACTATTTATAGATGAAAAGACAGGTGATGTCCTTTGTGTTCCTTTTGTAGTGGTTCTTTTTTTGGTGTAAAAGAGATGGGGTAACATCAGTTTTTTGATGGCTAAAGGTTATCTGTGATCCTCTGAGATAAGAGATGAGTGCTGTCCCTGTTTTTGGACTCAGAGGCACTTTTCTGTCAGCATTTACCCCTTCACAGCTGAGGCTGGAAGTGGCCAAACAGAATCTCCTTGATACGTGGCACGACCAAGTAGGCCTCAAACTATTCCCAGCTAGTGTTTGTTTAACTTCGCACATTGGAGATTAGCTGAGTAGATAGTGCAATCTGTCCCGTTGCTACTGGGACCTTGCTGTAGGAGCAGGCCACAACTTTCTTAAAAATTCCTGTCATGTTTTGCTTGTTTTTCTGCCCAAACCAAGGTATCTGATTACTCTAAATGCCTTCTCCAATTTGCCATTTTTAAAGAGAGTTTGTGTGGTTGCAGTAGTGAATGTGATCACTCTCAAGTTCAAGAGGTCCTTGAATCAATAAACTTCCTATTTCTCTCCAGGAGCCAGTGGTGCTAACAGATACAAATCTGGTTTATCCTGCTCTGAAATGGGACCTGGACTACCTCCAGGAAAACATTGGCAATGGGGACTTCTCAGTGTATAGTGCCAGCACACACAAGTTTTTGTACTATGATGAGAAGAAAATGGCCAATTTTAAGAACTTCAAACCCAAGTCAAGCAGGGAAGAGATGAAGTTTGCTGAATTTGTGGATAAACTCAAAGAAATACAACAAAAAGGGAGCGCTGAGAGGTAAGTTATATGTAGAGGTTTCTTTGTGCAGATCTAAGTACGGGGTGAGTTTCTCTTCAGTGTGACCCTGTCTACTTGTCTATGTCTTCTTTCTCAGCTTGGGGTGTGCTTTTTCCAAGAGAGAAGGCAGTCCTTGAGCTTAAAAATGCATTTTTCTTCCAGCATTGCTTACAGTAGCCTGTAATACTGCGATTGTTAATACAGATATTTGATTCCTCTGATCCTCTATGTCTAAACATAAGCATGGCTTTAAAGTAACTTAACACTGAAACATGCTGGGTTTCCTGAGCCCTTTTTTGCCCTCATGCACCTGTAGCAGAAGAGGTGACTCTTATCTCGGACAAGTTAGAGTGGTGGCATTTATCTGGGGATTATTCATGAGTGAGTTTGACATTTGATAGTGGCCAATCTGTTTACAGTTTCCTCCTACACTGCGAGGGAGTTGTTCTTCCTCTCGAATTATCTTTTTCCCTACTGATTGTTCAAGGAGAACAGAGTTCTGTTTTCTTCTGTACCAGGAAGTCTTTCAGCAAAGTTTGAGGACTTTCTGAAACTGTTTCCTTCCAAAGGTCTTTATGGTGTGTGGTGACAGAACAGAATCTCTAGGAGTTATGTGTCTTTGTTTTGAAATCTTTCTGAAGAGATGAAGAGATAAGTCTTTATGTTCGTGACAAAGCTTAATACTTGATTCGTGCCTGTGTCTGGGAAAATACAGGCTATATCTGCAGCAAACCTTGAATGACACAGTTGGAAGGAAGATTGTGGTGGATTTCCTTGGCTTCAACTGGAACTGGATTAACAAGCAGCAAGGGAAACGTGGCTGGGGTCAACTGACTTCTAACTTGCTTCTTATTGGCATGGAAGGTAAGCAGTTTCCTCTGACTGGAGGGGAAGGGGGGAAGGTTTGGTCAGCAGTTCTGTATTTCAGTTTCAGGAGGTCTTTCAAATGGGTTTTCCAGTAGAATTTAAAGCTTTGGAATAGGAGGGGACTGTTATCGCAACTTAAATTGGATTATAGAGAAGAAACAATCAAAAGAATAGACTGTGCTTCCCCAGAGACTTTACTGTGAATGCCTCGATGTAATCTCCTCCTCATGGAAAGGCTCTGTGTGATGCTGGTAGGGATATGTTTTCAGTAATTGCTAATCATATTGTGAGACCTGTTTATTCTTTGAATGCTTCAGATGCTGTAGATTTAAAGTGCTGAGAGTCCGCAGATTTAAAATGCAAAAGCGTTTGCAGGTTGAGCAAAGTTAGTCTGCTGGGCTCTTAGCATGTCCAACGTCTACCCAGGAGAAAATGTTGATTATTCTGTGAAGCATTTGTTCTTATTTGAGCTGGTACATTGTGAGGAGGGATTCTCTTTCAATTAAGAGCTGAATTTCTTCTTGGGAGGTTAGAAGGCACTGGATAACTTGAAGATGGATAAATTCTAAAAATATCTGGATTTCCAAATCCATGTGGAGACTGACTCATAGGCAGGTGCCTTAGAAGGTGGAGGTACTACTGCACTGTTGATAAGGAGAGCATTCTAGCAGAAAAGTTATCTCAGTAACTAGCAAGGAATGTACACAGCTTTGTGAAGTGGGATAGCCTGTAATCAAGTGGCCCTCACATCCAGTTGTTATTACTTGGCAATTCATGGCTGTTCAGTTCTGACAGCAGATGTTTTTCATCTTTGCAACAAGTCATACTCAACTTTCAGTAGTTTGATTTGCCTCTTGTTTTACTAGCTGAGAGAAGAGAAACTCACATAAAAGCACTGCACCAACGCTTCCCTACAGGTCATAATACAATCACTAAAATCCTAGTATCAACAGGTTATGCACAAAAACCAAAGAGTTGTCTTGAACCAGTGTGTGCTAGAAAAAGTAGTGTCCTTGCAGGAGCATGTGATTATATGATCTATTTAATGCAGTTATGGGGTTAACGGTTACCTTAATTCTCTTTAGTGAAAATGCATATAAAGAACAAGCTAAAAGATTAATGTCTGAATTGGCAAACAGCCTGAAAAACCTAGTTGTGAGGGGTGCAAAATGCCCCACTGTATTTAAAGATTTGTTTAAATTTAAAATCTAGTGGCGACACTCAAGCTTCATAACTGTTACTCAGGCCGAGTGGGTGCTACTGGGAGCCCCAATGACAAAGAGATCTGTTTACTTGTTTTCTTGCAAAACTATTAGGACTTTTTTCCAAATCAGACTATGAGACTCCTTTTCTCTAGACTAATAATTTCTGAAGGTCCATTCCACAACTTGTCATGTAAACAGAGTGTTTTATGAAGAACCTTTCTGTCAACATTCACCATCTGCTGTTCATGAAAACAAGCTGGAAATCCTAATCCTGTTGAGCGTAAGTTGCCGAATAGGGATTTATCATGGAAATTAAGTGGAGTAGCAACGGCTCAATAGAGGCTGATTGATAGAGTGATCAGTTTGTAACATTCCTGTTGTCATTTTCCTTGTTTAGCTTTCTGAATGTGTGGGAGTGTATTTACTGTCTTTTATCAAGGAACTTGCTTCTGTCTTTCATACCTGTACGTGAGAGTAAATTGATTATCATCTTTTCTCTCGGTGTAGGGAATGTGACACCAGCTCATTATGATGAGCAGCAGAACTTCTTCGCTCAGATTAAGGGTTACAAGCGGTGTATCCTGTTCCCTCCTGATCAGTTTGAATGCCTCTACCCTTATCCTGTGCACCATCCGTGCGACAGACAGAGCCAGGTGAGAGTAGTAGATCTGTTCACTGCTCCGTGCCAGAAAGGGTGTTTGTGAAGATGCTAGGTGGGACAAAGCTGCACTGGAATTAAAGCTGCATACCACTTGCTGAGCTTTTGTAAAACCCGTGTTCAGATCTGGTAACTAGAAAATACATTGAGAATAGATGGAAGAACTGGTGGTGTTTCTGTTTGTGTTTGGTCCTGACTTGCAAGTGCTAAGGCTATAAACATCTCCTTACTTATAGCACAATACAGCTGCAGTTGCCATCTTCTCTGTTCTGTTTCATTGATCACTTGGTCCTCCACACAGATTTGCTCAGAGACAAATTGTGGGACTCCTGTCTAAGTTGGTGGTACTTTGGGGGTACTGCAGGACCTCACAATGGAATAAAGACATGAATGGGAATGTAAAAGCCATATAGGGAAGATCAGGGTGATTTGATACTGAAAGCCAATATTGGGGACTGTCTTGGCAGGAAGTTCTTCTGAGTTTCTTAATGTTTTTCTCTGTTAGGTGGACTTTGACAATCCTGACTATGAGAAGTTTCCAAACTTCAGGAGTGTGGTTGGCTATGAGACGGTGGTGGGTCCAGGGGATGTGCTGTACATACCTATGTACTGGTAAGAAGGATGGGACTGCACAGTGGTCTTCTGCTTAAAGTGTTGGGTTGGCTCTTAAGAGAATTTGGTTTGACTTCTCCAACAAGTACGATATTTTCTGTGATATCTTGCCCCAAGATTCTTTTACTTCCTATGTGTTGGATAAGAACTTGCACTATGTTATTGCGCAAGTACTCCAGTAACGTGTGCAAGTAAAGCATCTATATTTAAATAAGAAGAGCTTTCCAGAAGTTCTGAGGTCTTGATGATGGAGGTATAGGGCAAGGCTTGTCTAGTGCTGCCTGAACTCGTCCGTCATCTTTACAAAAAGGGTTGTATAGCATTGGAACAGGCTGTCCAGGGAGGTGGTGGAGTCCCCATCCCTGGAAGTGTTTAAAAGCTGTGTAGATGTGGTGCTGAGGGACGTGGTTTAGGGACCCTGGCAGTGCAGGGTGAACAGTTGGACTCGATGATCTTAAAGATCTCTTGCAACCAGATGATTCCATGATCCAAGGTATTTTGTTATCAGCTACAGGAATAGTTCCTTTTTTTTGTGTTGTTTCCATGCAGGTGGCACCACATCGAGTCTCTCCTGAATGGGGGGATTACCATCACTGTGAACTTCTGGTACAAGGTGAGTACAAGAACCCTCCTGCACAGCTTGGATAGATCTATCCCAGAGGATTTTTTCAAGTAGAGATGTATTGCTGTGTGTTGTCAATATGAGAACTTATGTTGTACCAAAGCTTTTGCTTTAAAGCTGAAAGCTACTTCCATCCTTTTGAGTGGCGTGTGAAGAACTGGGTGGCTGGGAGAAGGTGGAATAATATGCCAATTTGAGAAGCATGCAATGAACTATTTTTGATATTTCAGGGTGCCCCAACCCCAAAGAGAATTGAATATCCATTAAAGGCTCATCAGAAAGTGGCGATAATGAGGAACATTGAGAAGATGTTGGGAGAAGCCTTAGGAAGTCCACAAGAGGTACAAAAAAGAACCATATAGTCACTGCTGTTGAAATTGCTGTGGCTTAGTGCACAACTCAAGATGCCAACTATTTGGCTCTGCAGGTGTCACAGAGAGGGTAGGAGAAAACAGGGTTACTCTGTTACTGTGAGTGGTTCTTCCTGCTGTCTTCAGAAGGTCCTTTGGCCACAAAAAGGCAAGCTCTTTAAATTATAATTTTGGAGAGGACCATGACAAGCAATGGAGTAAATGTTCTTGGGAGGGAGGGAGGCGGGGAAGTGTGCTTTGGCTTTGGGCACTGCCAGGACAGCGTTGCTCCCAAACTCTTCTTAGCCTTCTATGTAGCAACAATATCCAGCATTTGCCAAAAAAAGAACCCCAAACCACAAAACAGTTTTACCTATTGAATCCAAATCTCTTAAACAGGAGAAATCTCTTCTATTAAGTCATGTGCTTCCCCTTAATGCATATCTCAGTCATCTTGAATTCTTTGCAGTTTTAACCAACTGGTATTTCAAAAAGCAGATTGCAGCACTGAGAGCATGCTTTTGAAGATCTCCTGCTGATCTGAAAGTGGAAACACTGGATGCGAGTAGAAATATTTTCATGGTCTGTAACCCTTGCCACTGTGCAGGAACTCCTCTTTAGGGCACTCATGTGAGATCATGCCTCTCCCCTGAGATTATCTTACTGCCACAGCATGCTGAGCTTCCCTCACTGATCAGGCAGTGCCAAGAAATGGGAGTGGTCTTGACTGAAAACAAAACAAAACCTTAGCAAAATCGTCAGTCCTAGCCTTCCTTCCAAGTGACCCCAAGGAACAGGGAGGGTTCAGTGAGTAAGAATGTTCCTTCTCTGCCCTGCAAAAAGCCAACCCCTGATGACTTTTGTCTCCTTTTAATAGCATCTACTTGAGAAATCACAAATCTAGGGTGGAAATTGAAAAAGTTTTGAACGAATGCTATGGATGGAGTGTTTTGTTGACAACTAAAGTTGGGTGTTGGCAGAGAACCCTGAAATTTTGATAGGGTATTTGAGGATGTGCTAAACGATGCCCCAGTGTTTTATCTACAAAATACTTTGAAACCGATTCGGTGTACCTTAGGCTCAGTTTGTGTGCTGAGATCCTCTGCCCTGAGTCACTCAGCCTATAAGGTGTTGTGATGCAGAGGGAGCAGGCTCTGCAAATGCTCTTTCTGTGTAACTGTCCTGGCTAACGATCTGCTTTTGCTTTGAACAGGTGGGTCCCTTGTTGAATATGATGATTAAGGGACGGTATGACTAATGCCTGGCTGCCCCGGTGACTGATGTTGGAGCTGCTTTGTTCACAAGCAATGGAAGATACTGAGCGCTAGTATTGCACGCAGCACTTAACAGACTGATGGGTTTCCTGGCCCATCCCTGCCCCAGTACAGAAAAGGGGGCTACTGGAACTGCAAAACCGTTAGTACCCCATTCACCCTCCACTCTCATCTAACCGAACCTCCCAAGAAAGAGTCTGCACTTACTGGATGCTGGATTCATGCTCACTAACTTGGTTTTTTCTCCCTCTGCCCTGTTTGCCACAACAAGGAGCATGGCTTCTGGCACTTGGATGTGTTGCTTCAGGATTTTCAGGCATTTGAAGAAGAGCTTGAAGGAGAACCAGGAGTGATCTTGTTACCTCAGCCTCATGGGGTTTGAACCTCCTGGCTGGGTTTATGTGTCGGTGCCTGCAGTGGATATAAGATGGGAAATGATAGGTCTCTCAGTCCTCTGTTGTTAGAGGACCTGTCCATACTCAACTCTGGCACGTTTTTGTGTAGCAGAAATGAACATGTGAGATGACCTGGTGTGCTGAGCAAATGGACAAATGATTCAATCTCTTCAACTTAAGACATCTGTGCTTTGGACTTGGTACAGGGTAGAGATCAGAGTGAATTCATCTAGTGTGTGAGCGCCAAATCCTATGCTCTCCAAGTAACATCTGTGTTGTAGGAGTCTAGATAAACCTCCTTTCTGACAACTCTGGAGAGCGAAGGCTTTTTTCCTGCTTTTCTGAAGCTGCAGCGTGGTTAAAAGGGTATGTAGCATTATGAAGGGAGACGCATAAACGTCAGGGCACTCTCCACGTCTTGAATGATTAAGCCACACTTTTTAAAATAAAATTCCCCAGGGGTGTGGAGCTAGACTGTCAAAATGCAGTGTCAGGTAGGTACAGAGCCTCCCTCTCTTCTCCCCACCAGGGGTGCTGGTTCCTTGGACTAACATGGGAAAGTGCCCTTTTTACTGAAACTGCAAGAACTCAAGTGTGTGTGGCTGTGCCCAGGTGCGCGTGTTTGTGTGATGTTGTGTGGCTCCTGTCCATCAGTTAAATCCATGCCAGTGTGTGGTTCCCTTCCTTGTACAGTCACGTGAAAGACGTCAGGGCTTTCTGTTTAAATGTGGTTCGGTTTATCTTCACCCTTTTTGTGTTACGGGACTTGACATGGCAGGCTGGGAAGTGACAAGACCAGGGCACAGGAACCAGACAAGCCTCTGTTTAAACAGTCCTCAGCAATCGCCCTGAAAAACCGTTTTGCTTTCCTCCCGCTCCTCTTCCATGCAAAAGCCTTAGGCTCATATGGAGGCTGACTTTTTATTCCCTGAGGCGTGCTGCACTGCTGTCCCTGTTTTGGGGGGTGGTGCAAAGCTCTTGTATATTTGATACGGTTGTAATGAGTCCCAAAAGCCAGAGGTGGGAGGAGCGGTTTCATAGCTCATCTATCTCACCCTAGAGAATAGTGGGGAACTTGGTTTGCTGAGACCTCCAAGTGTTTTCCGTGTTGTTCTTCAAGGCTTGTTCTGACATGGGACTTTGATTAAAAAAGAAGACGAGAACATGCTGTTCAAGAAGTGCTCCATCTTTGGCCTCAGGTCCCATCTTTTGCTGGGACAGCTCATGCAGCACTTGCAGTGAGCTTGTCTGGCACAAAGGTGAAAGGCTTCTCAAGCAGAAGGTCCTGGGGGCTAGTTTTCTGGCTGTTATACAGGTTAGAACAAGTGAAGTGTAATTGGCAGCTGCAGGGTCCTTGTTTAAGAAATATGTCTGTGTCACTGAGTAGACTGCCATGTTATTTGTTGCAGACTCTCGAGGGCTGTGGTTAGATCTGAATGAAGGTCAGCTGGATACTTCCCAGTGCTCAGCCTTTGGGCAGGTGGGGAAGAAGGCTAAGCTGCTGACTTTGGCCAGAAGCAAGGCTTTCCCAGGAATCCTGAGCACATGCCCTTGGTTGAAATGCTCAAATGAAATCCCATCTCTGTGCTATTTGTTCAGCACATGGTGGTCTCCAGTACTACTTGTTAGACACCATCAACTCTTGAAGCTCAGGGTGGGAGTTCATATCCCATGTGGAGAGAGAATGGTACTTAGAGAACTTTAGGATCCTTTTTTTCTCTTTATTTGCCAAAGGTCTAACTTTTAAAGTGTCTGAACAGGTTTTGCTGCACTTGAATTCATGAAAGCTCATTTACGATGCACTGATGGACTGACTCCCCTGCCTTCCCTTTTCACCTTGTGCTTTCAATGCCCCTTGCCATGGTATTGGGAAGCTGTGTGTGTTCTCTGCTAGGGGTGTGTGTGCAGGGGGTGGGGTGTGACAAACACACGGTACCTTCTGAAGTGTAGTTCTTAAATACAACCAATGTTGAACAACAGAATTGTGTGGCTTTTATTTTGTGAGTGGCTATACTGGAGTAGCATATAAAGCTACTTTTCAGTCTTTCCTGTAACTCCACTTGTGTTCTTCACTGTTGAAAGCTGATGGTCTCCAGAACTGCCTTCAAAATAGCAATACCAACCGCATTGCTGTATGTTTTCACAACTTGCCCCATAGTACTTCCATAAGCCTGAAAGGAAAGATGGGAATAAGATGGTTGTTGACAGGGTTCAAGGATACAAGTGTTGGTGGGGAGGGAACAAATTCCCTTCCCTGCTGATCTGAATGGTGTCACAATTCTCTGGGCAGGGATGATGAAGCAAACTGCACTATGAGGTCTAATGAGTTCTGTCAGTTGCTTATCGTTTGGGATATGTCATCCTCCATTTGGTTCTTTATCCAATTCATACTTTGGTCAAGAAGACTGTAGGGGGGAACCTCTGCTGTTTGTTAGCAGCCGTAGGTGGTGGAGTCCTCTCTACCTAGTAAAGACAGAGGTTATTTTATGGAAATGTTAATTCTACAGCAATCATGGCATATAACTGTCAGTGAAGTGTTGGCTGAAACTAAACATATTTCTAACATGTAGTAAAATGAGGAAGAGTTGAATAGAGATGAGGGATGTTGGCGGTGGTGGGGGGAGAGAGAGGCAGCTGTCTGAGCCTGAGGTACCACAGCTGGCATTCTCACACCCTTGGGGGACAGATGAATATGGAGGGAGTAGGAAAGATGAGTGGTTAAAGCCCTCTGTGACCATGGGTGTTCACCCTTTCCTGCTGTGCCTGCTGGGATCATCATCTCTGAACACACACTGGCTTCTGTTCCACTGAACTTAGTGGTCTGTTATGTCTGATCCTGTAGTCATTCGGTTGTGCACATGCCTCTTGGGTAACATGCATGGCTGGTACCTCAAAGCTCAGAAATGTCTTGGGTTATGCAGAGAAGAGGAAACAGGGATGAGAACTGTGTCTTTTGAAAACCAGATCAGACTCAGAGGTTTTTCACCTGCAGTTTTAGTCTTTTTCTTGTTTGCTTTTACTACCTTAGGTCCTGTAATACCTTTCTTCTCTTTGGTTTCCCTCATTTTCCTGTTCCTTGAAAAGCGAGATTTTTCTAAGGAGAAGTCCTCTTAATCCTTGTAGATCATGGCTGCATTTTGCATTGGAAAGAGAAGAGCGTAGATTTTTAGACTGATGCACTGTTTTACACCCTTGGTGATCAGGGTCAGGCTCAGCTCAGTGATCACCCAGAAAATCTGGAGTGGTAAAGCAAGTCTAAGGTGAAGCTACTGGGTCAGGGTTGAGGAGGTATGAGACACAGCTGCAGTGCAGGGACAATGGTAACATTGGTGGGGATGAAGGGGAAACCCTCAGTATCAAAACAGCTGTGGAGGGAAAGTGGGGTAAGCTGGGGCCAAGACTGCTGCTACTTTGCAACAGTTCTTACCAATGAGTAAGCTGACCTTGAGCACAGCCAACTGCTTGCTAAAGTCCTAGAATGGGGACGGTGGACTCATGGTCTTGACAATCTCTTGTCAGGCCTTATCCACTTCTTATCCAGGGCTTTATCCACTTGTCTTTCCTGCTCCCTCCATAGTCTCCCTGTCCCCCAAGGGCCTGAGGGGAGAATGTCAGTTGTTATACCCCTATGTTGATGCATGGTCAACCCATGCTGCTGTCCCAGCCCTGGGAGTAGAGCAGCAGCTCTAACAGGGTACACTGCCTTTGCATGTGTAGTTTTTCAATGCACTTTTCTCTAAGCCTCCCTTCTGCCACGTGTGCGTGACGAGCTTCCTTGCACTCTGGTTTATGGTCTTCATCTTCCGTTTCTGTTTTGGAGACAACACCTCTCCTGTCAACGACCTGGGAAGCCCTGAAGTCACCATCTTCCCTGGGCGCTTTTCTGCCTAAAACGAAAGGGAAGGGATGCTGTTACTGTGACAAATGCATGTGAAGTAAGTTCTAATTACTGCCTTGAAAAGTCAAATATTTGTTGCAAGCAGAGGACTAATTGTGGGGGGAGGGAGCGGAAGTCGAGGCTCTTGGAGTGTAAGTGGAACAGATGCCTGGACGCCTTGGGGAAACGCAGCTTTCCTCTACAAATCAGAGCTTTAAATTACAAGGCTTTTACCAACGAGAACAGTTGTGGGAAGTCGTCTGCTCTCATTTGTGTAATGGCTTCTGTCACTGGTGATTAGACACAGGATGAAGGAAAAGAAATTTGACAATTAGGAATGAGTGATCATTAATCAGAATCTTTGTTAGAAGGAGGGAAGGGAGGGGAAGAATATCCTGCAAACAATGGAGGCAGCCACTAGAGCTACAGTGAAGTCCATGAGAGTCATAACTCTTTGAGTGCTACTGTTGCTCTACAGAGCCCCCTCTGCCTAGTACGGAGCAGCAGCGGCAAGGGGCTTGGCGGGGTTGGAAAGCTTGTGGAGGAAGGCAGCTAGGCAAAATCCTTCCTGTGCTGTTCGGTGATTCTCTGCTATCCGCTTAGTGAGAGAGCACATCTAGGAGTCCCCTCCTTGTCCGAACAACACCTTGCGCTTCCTCCTCACTGCCTGACTGCAGCTGCTAGCAAAAACCAGAGAAACAACTTCTTAAATTTTTGCTGTTTCCTTTCCCCACACCCTGCATGCAGCCTTGCATTTTCTGGTGCAGAGGAGAGCAGGCATGGGCCTTGATGGGCATGCAGAAAGATGAGGACAAGCAGCATTAAAGCAGTTCCAGGCTCTTTTCCTGATAATGTCATCTCCTATAAGACCAAGGAGGAACCTGATGGGCTGAATGACAGGTGAAGAAAAGAAGACGGTTGTGACTTCTCTGTGTCTGTCATTTGCTGGCTTAGCTCATCATCCAGCCATGCACAATCCAGTGTATGCATTTGTTTGGGTTTTGTGGTATTGATCAAATTATCGGTACATGTGAAATATATTACCTGTCTTTCTGATAGCTGTCATTCAAAGTCTTGTCAGGTTAAACATTTTGATATAGTTTACACAAAGAGGCAGTGTCTCTAATTAGATCAACAGCTGTAATTTGGGAGGAGGGCTGATGGACCGTTGGTGGGGCATATAATGTTGGTTGGTTCACCTCAAGACTTAAGCTTACTGGATTCATTGATTTCAGTGACAATTCCTGTCTTTGCAAGGCTGGGTCATTCACTTGAGGTGGAGGTCTCCATCAGGGTAATTATTCTTTCTGTGACTGGAAATCAAAGCAGATACTTCCAAAGGGGAGAATTGACGCTATGTTGCCTCATTCCCAGCGGGCTCTGTGCTCAGACAAATGATAGCAGCTTGGATTTTCAGCCTCTTCCCATGGCTGGTATTGTTCACCACAGGAACTCAAAACGAAAACGAGCAGGTTTCAGGACAGGATCTAACAGGGCTTTTCATCCAGTACTCATCTGTAGAGAAGTTAGGAGAATCATTGGTCACATTGCTCAGGGTGGGGAGATGTGTCAGGTCGTGACTTTTATTTGCTTTTAAACTCTTGAGGGGTGGACTGCTTCTCATTCACAGCAACTTTTTAAATGCCTGTTTATATTTGGTAAGAGTGCACCTCATGCTTTTTGTGGATAGTAAGGCAGCTTGTTAAGTTGTGCTGGAATTCATCTTACAAACTTGCAGTAAACCCGGAAAAAGCCCAGACTTTGACACAGCAGGGTATTGCCCTTGCTGTAGCAAATGTTGCCACGCTGGATGGCGGGAGCCATGGGTGTGGCTTTCATCTCAGAGTTTCAGTTGTGGCTTTTTTTTCCCCAAATATTCAGGATTCGCCATTGAATGCCTTGACAGGGAGGACCTTTGTATGTGACTTGAAACCCAGTCACTGGTAGCCAGGAAGGGAGGAGTGTGTATCCTGTGTGTAGGTAATATGTGTTATGAGATCTGCTGCCTGCTCTGTGCCCCTTGAGCTGCTTAAGCACCACTGGCCTCACGCAGTGAGCTGTGTGAGGGCTCTTGCTGAGCTGAAAGCAGCTAAAGGGCTGAGGTCAAATCATTTTGCTTCTATAAAAGGACAAACCCCATGCCCACAGAGAAGGCGTATGGGGTTATAATAGCATCCGCAGGGGTAGTTTCTGTGGGAGAGCTTAGTACCATGGACAGTGGACTGATTCTGCTCCAAGTTCCTCTGCCAGGACCTCTGCCAGTCTCTCAGAAGCTGCTCCTATCTATCTGCGTTTAACTGGGGTAAAATGCTGCTGGCAGCAAAGAATTGCCGGTGCTGGTGGGTATTTAGGTCAAATGCCAGCCACTACGGGCTTGTGGAGCTGGAGGGTATGGGGAGGTAAGGCCTTGCTTGGCATTTGAGGTAGTAAGCTTCTGGTCTGCCAGCTCACGTGAACTGCAGAAATTTGTAGAGCTAGGAGGTCGCAGGGCCATGTTACTTGGGCTGTCAGGTCTGACACTGCTCTGGCAGAGCAGACCTTAGTGCTCTTTGAGCCTGTGTTTGGAGGTTGTGCAAACCTGGGGTGTGGGCAGGGCTGAGATCTCCAAGTGGAGTTCAGGGCTCTGAAGGACCCATTCATCTGCCACGAGTTCACTCTGAGCACAGCCTGGGGCCCCTTCCATCCACCTCCTCCCCAGCACAGAGGCAATCCTGTGTCTCCTGCTTTTGCTGTTTGTTTATAGCTCTTCCCATCCCATCTGTCTTTCTCTTCTCCTTCCTCCCCTTCCTTTTCCCTCCCTCTCCCTCCTCCCCCTCATTCCCTGTAAGCGATTAATCATTTTGACAGGCTTGGCGATGGCCTTTATTTCCTTGAGGCGGCCAAGAAATGTCTGTGAGCACCTTCTCTGACACCCCTCGTGTTCTCTCGCCAATCAGATCAGCCACTTTGGTTGGAGTGACACCACCAGAAATGCAGGGGGGGGAGCAGGGGGGAAACTCCAGCAGAGCCATCTGGGAAACGGGCAGTGGGGCAGCATGCATTTGGGGTGCCATGTGGGCCCCCCATTAGCTATGATGAATATGTCATTTCACTGTCGCTTGAATGTGTCATACTTGGCTCCCTCCCCAGGCTCCCCTTAAAATCTCAGTTTCAGAGCAAAGGCAGTTGGGAAGAAATCGGGCTGCTCAGAAAAATATCAGCCTCCAACAGAGTGGCTGGAGGGAAAAGCTGTCGGAAAAGAAAGAAGAGCAGGCTGGGATCATCAAGGGGTAAAGAATGGGGATGATTTTGCAGATGGATGTGGAAGCCTTCCTGGGAAACTCCCCTTTGTCTTGTACAGAAAGGAAGTTGCATCTGAGTCTCTGAACTTGTCATGTTGTCCTGAGGATGCCTTCTGTTCACCTGCAGCCAGGGTGCTCTCGGGCACAGCACATGCTATTGCAAATGCTCTGCCACCTCACTGGGATGAAAATGGGATGGATCAGGGTGTGTGGTGTTCCCAAAAAGGACTTTTTAATCTGCTCCAATCAAGCTTTACAGCATTCTCCTTCCTCTTGGCATGGAACCAAGGACTGCCATACTTCTAGAGTTATTCTTTTTCCTCTTAGCATGATAGCAGGTATCATCCATAGTGGGGAGGAGAGCCCCAGGAATAACTGTTCCGCCCAGGGCCTCTGGGGATGTCTAGAGACCCTTTGTGCAGAGCAGTGGATTGTAACTAACATTTAGAGAAGTGGAGGAGATAGTGAAGGAGAAAAAGAAGTTGAAGATAATGCATTCCAGTCAGATGGAATGTGATGTAAAGATCTTGCATAAGGCGGTCAAGTATTGTAAGGCAGGAGACTGGATATAGTGACCCAAGGGTTCCTTTCTAGTCTCATGTTCCTGTTAAACAAGTAAATAAGCCCTGAGCTGAGCCTAGAAGACACTGAATAGGCTCATTCTGGATGAAACTGAGGCTAACCCAACTCTTCAAACGGGCCAAAGAGCAGGGCAGGTGGAATGAGATGTCTGTGCTTTGAAGTCACCACCTCTTGAGATGGGAGAAGGCAGCAACACAAGGCCAAAGCCCCCTGGCTCAATGCAGCTATGCCTCTGGGAGAAGCCAGGCAGGTGATAGCTCCCAATTGTCTCTGGGAAGCTCACACCTTATGAAACATCACTGCTTGCTATTCACCACATGAGCTTGAGTTCTTGCCCTCCATGAAAGGCATGAGAGTCAGTTTCAGCGGCAGGTTGGATGCATTCAGTGAAGTCGCTAAGGAAAAAACTCAGCCTTGCTCCTACACCTCGTTGTTGTGTGTTTTTGCCTTGCGAAAATGTTGCCCTTCAGCTACAGACCTAAAAGCTTATACAGCTTAAGTCTAACGGGAGGGCAATGAACTCATCTGGAATAAACATCTTTGCCCCTTGCAGGCTGACTCCATCAGATGTCTGGAAGGTAGGAAGACTCAAACTAAAGAAGAGTTAACAGGCAATTCCCAGCAGATGAAAGGCAGTGTGCTCTCCCTCTCACAGACAGACTGTCATGTGTCATGGTAGTTACCTCTGCCAAGGTAATGGCCTCGTTGAGTTTCTCTAAACTAGCATTTCTCTCAAGGAAACACTGATTTTGTGCTGGTGGTACTGAGCAGTGTTGTTGAACGAGAGACTGTTAATGCGTGGCAGAACAGTGGTGGCCCTTCTTGGCAGCTAGGCTTACTGATCTGGCTTGCTTTCTGAAGGCTTGTGCTCATGTGTCCAGAGTGATCCTCACACTGGCTTTGGGCTTCCAGACTAGTAACCACTAATGTCTAGAGTGCCTGTTCTCCAGTGTGGGGTAGTTATGTTTGCTCCCATGTGTTCAGTCAAGGATGGGAGATGTTCATTAACAGCAGAAAATGGCCTGTCCCTGGACAGTTTACATCCAGTAATAGGTAGTAACATTTCTTTCTTGAATACAACATAAGAAGGGAACCTAGCAGAGGTCTTAAACAGTTTATCTCAGGGCTGTGAGTTTTCAGAGAAAAGTATGAGATCTTCAGAAATTAAGTCCAGCCAATGCAGTTAATGCTGGCTGTCTTAGAAAGCTTGTTTTAAATTACCAACAGTGCTAGTGGGATCTAGGTCTTTAAGGGTTCCTGCCTGTTGTGTGCATTCTGGGCTTTGAATCACATAGCACTGCAGTGACAAAACTTGTGTCTTTGCCCTCCCAAGCCATGAATAGCAAGAGAACACAGTGCTGTCTGTCTTCTGTCTTTATGAGGCTAAACCATGGGAAGGGGAGCCTGAGAGTGTGCAGCAGTGGGTTCTCACTGTTCCTTTCACCTCTTAAATGCAACTTTGCTTGCTCAGAGAGTTTGCAGTGTCCCCGTCCTTAGAAATATTAACTTGATTGGCCAAGGCTCTGACCAACGTGGTCTAATAGTACCTACTTTAAGCAGGTCAAACTAGATGTTCTCCTGAGGCCTCTTCCAACCCAAGTTATTCTGTGATCCTATGGGTTTGCCCAAGAGAACTCATGACCTGATGTGCTGCATTTCATCCAACCCCATAAAACCATTATAGAGCCCAGATAACCCAGAACGTGAGGGAAGTATCTGATTATCATATTTCTCTATGTAGAAGCTTTCATGGCAGGACATTGTAGGCTACTTTCTTTGCTCTCCAGGGTTATGAACTTGCACCATTGTGGATCAGCAGACCTGGTCAGTAAGGCAGGCTCAGGTAGATGGTAATGGATTGAGAGGTCTTGATCATCATATGGCAGATGCTTGTCACTTCCCCACAGTGAGTGTCCATACCATGCAGCAGAGAGGGTGGGACATCGAAGAGCTGTCTGACTGCAGAACCAAAGCAGCATTGCCACATCCGCATAGTGTTGAGGCTTGGCTCACTGCTGCAGAGGCCTTACCACTACGGCTGAGCCTGTGTCCTCTCCTTAGTATTGTGCTGAACTGGCAAAATAAATGAACTCGCACGGGGATGTCACTTCTTGCTGTGTAGATGCATCTGTTGCCCATCCTCTCCTGGAAGGCCGTGGCCTGGTTTCATGAGCGTGATTGTGGCCCTGAGCCAGCTGGAGTTAAGGGGACTTGCCTAGTCACGAATGGGAAGGTGTTGCACTCAGGAGCTGTGACCAGCTGAACAAGCTGGACTATGCCCAGTCAGTTGGAGGCTGAACAAGAACTTGCCCCTGCTTTCAGGAGTGCAGTATCTGGTCTGTGCTGCGTGCTGTGCTGTGCTGTCCCTATGGATTCCTGCAGCTTCAGGTTGAGGTGCTAAGCATTCTTGCAGTGGCCTGTGTCATCCCCTGTCTCCTGGAAAATCTGAGGTATCCTTGGTTCTTGGCAAGCATCTCCATGTGCAGCTGTTCCAGACTTAAGCGCAGCACCCAGAGTTTAATGGGAAAGATGGAGCATAAAGCTAACTTTACATGTTCCTTCAGATGACAGAGGTGCTTGTGCATTTGGGGACTTCAGAATTGGAGGTTGGGTCAGTTGGATTTAGGAATCTCAAATTCTGAGGTGCCCTGGCCAGCAGAGACACTTGTGTCTGGGCTCTGTCTGTCTGGGCTGCTCTGAACGTTATGGATGTGTTACTGCTGTCTTTGCGGAGTGGATGAAAGTGTTTGTGGTAAAATGTAATCAAGTGGAAAATTGCAGTGCATATAAACACATATGGCACTCAATGACTGGGCATTAGGCACAGTGACTGCAGGCAAAAAAAAAATTATCTGTAAACGTTTCGCAGCAAGTTTCAAAATCTTAAAGAACAATAAGATATTAGCAATTTAATGGGGTGATTCAGCGAAGCAGCGATCCTTGGGTTGGGAGAACAAGGATGCATGCAGCTGCAGTGACGGGAGCGGCTGGGATTACTCAGCCAAGCTCAACAAGCCCTGTCACCCAGCTGCCAAAGGTTTCCTTCACATGGCAAGGTGGCTGTGCTTGGAGAGGAGAGAGCTAGGAGGTGGCCCGTGAACCTTACCAGTGCCACCTTCCAGCCTTCTCCAAGACCCTGCTGTTTACAGCAGCATTTGGAAGAGTTTGTGTGCAGTCAATGGGGCAGAACTGACGGACTAGGTGGATCAGGCCTGGCTCAGGCTGGGAGCTGTGAAGGCACTGCAGGTTAACGGCTGGCTTGGCCTCTCAGAAAGGGAAAGCTGGGTCCCATTCACCTCCTGTGCCTCCAGGCTCCATCTGCTTATGCTGCCCAGGATAGCAGCTTCCCAGCTCTTGCAGAGCCTGCAGCAGTCCAAATCCTTCCTGGGGCAACTATTTTGCACCCTGCCAAGGAGCTCTGTCACCTACTGGAACTGCACTTAGACCTTCCACATCTAACACCATGGGACTTCACTGCCTGAGCTAGTTGTCTCTCTCTAAACCTCTCACTTTGATCCCACTGCTTACAGCCAGCGTATGAAAGGGAGTTTTGCTGAGTGACCGAAGTACCAGAAAGGTGTTTTTCTTCTCTTGCCATATGCTGACTTCCTTTTTTTCTGATATGAAGAAGGTTACCTGTGAGTGGGAGGAGAAATGCACGTTGCCAGTGTCAACTGGATGTAAATTTCCTGAGGGACACAGGAAAGCTACTAGGAGTAATATAGCTTTGGTGGCTCTACTGACTGCCCTGAGGTCCTGAATCTGATGGCCAAACTTACTCAGCAGTTGATGAGGGAACAGCTTCTGAAGGAGTGAGGAGGACACCAAATGGGAAACCCCAAGGCAGCTTGGTCTAGCAAAGCCTGGCTGATTCCAACCCTGTTTGGGGAAGAATCTTCCCAAACTAACCTATGACAGTAAGAACTACCCAAATGAAACAAAAATAAACAAAAGCAGTGTTTCTGGGCCATAAGTGACTGCTTTCCAGGAATGTAAGGAACATAGTGGGGCCCTAAGCTGATGTGAATAGAGCAGTAGGTTCTCATCATCTCTCTCTGCATAGGACCTTTCATTTTCATGCTAGTTTGTACACAACTATGAGAACATGCCTTTTCTTGGATCTGATCCTGGAGACTGAGACCCAAGTGTGTGGATCGTTAACAAAGTATAACCTCAGTGAGATTACAGGCAGGCCTGTATTGATGTCTTTAGCTTCATCTGGCAAACTGCCTAAGGCTGAACTTCGGTAAGACAACGTACCTGCCACACTTGTGTATTCAACTATGGACAGAATTGGTAAGAATAATGGTGGGAGAAGCTTTTCGTGAATTGTTGTTAAGCAATGTTTATTTTCATTGCATGTTTTTATCCATTTAAAAATTTCCTTCTTTTAATCTTAACTTCTTACTCATGGTATATTAGAAAGAAAGATTATATTTCTTGCCTTATGTCACTTGCTGGTTTAGGCATTCACAGTGTTTACATTTATAAGCATTCTTGCTCTTGCTGATATATAAGTACTGTAGGGAAGTCATTGTCCTACTAGCAAACCAAGCTGATGAGGCATGCCTACCTCTATTGAGGACAGATAATTTTACCTACAAATTTTGCCTGTCTTCATAACCTTCGGATGAAGCCAGCCCTCAAAGGACTGCCCAGAAAATGATCAAAATATACTTCTGTGGTTAAATTCAAATGTGAAGTTCTTCTCAAGACTTGCCCCTTTTAAAGGGCTCTGCACTTGCTTGAACTAGCTCCCTGCCTATTCCACTTTCTGCTTTGTTACCTACGGACTGTAACTTGTTGCCAGCTTTGTCTTTTCTCTGGGTATTTCCATGCTGCTGCAGCACTGAACTCAAGGGTTTTGAGCCTCCCTTTCTCACATGAAAGAAGAGATTAATAATCCCTGCCCTTTGCCTGATAGATCTCATCAGTCCGCACGTATATCTTGAGTCGGTGGTCTCCTAGATCATGTACGTATGGCACCCAGAGCAACAGTCTTTACCTCCCTCAGCTCTCTGCTAAGAACACCAGCTCTTACCTCCTGCTGAGAGAAAGATCATGTCTGCTGGAATTTGGGCGGAGATGTAATGTCCGGTTTCCACAGGGAAGTGCGCGACCGTAGAACAGCAAGGCTTTCTATTTCTGGGTACATTGGTATCATCAGTTCCAGCTAATATCTGCCCTCTTCTCTGTCCATCACGGAACTCCTCCTGTGAGCCTTGCATGCATGGTGCTACGTGAAAATTCATCCTCAGGACCTATGGACCACTCAAGGCTCTCCACTGTGATCTACATTTGCTTCAAGTTCCCTGGATTTCAAATACATCGGAGGTAACTTCATCCATCCTGCCCTAGAGCTGGAGTCAGATCACTGGTAGGCAGGAAGCTTCCAGATGGAGGGAGCAGAACTGTGGTCCAGGGTGGAGGGGATTCAAGTGCAAATGGAAGTAAATGTGTAATGGCTGGATTTTCTTGGAGGTGTTTGTTATGATGTGTTTGCCTGAGGCACGCACTGGCCTAGCTAGAGGTCTGGCGTCACAGGGGACTTCTACAAGAGCTCTCAGTCACATCATTGCCCTTCAGCATGAGTGAATGAACAGCTGAAGCAGTACCCTGCACTCATGAGCTTATGCGTTCTGGTTTCCTTGGGGAGCTGGGAAAATGTGGGCTTAGTTGGGAGAGCCTTTACTGAGCTGCTCACAAGGGTGAGGTACTTTCGAGGAGGACTAATAGAAGAGGTTCCCTGTGCACAACTGGTATCTGCCCCTGGGCCTGAAGTGCAAATATATCCTACCTGCATTGGCAGCTGCGTCTGTGCCCAGGGGTTATAGTACAGTTGCCGTCACCCTGGTGAAGGTCCTTTGGAGGATGACACGTGGGTCTTCCTTCTGGCGTGACCAGAGAAGGGGAGAAAGTCCATGAACAATTGTGTGAGAGACCTTGTAGATAGCTGGTGAACCAAAAGACTGCTCTGTTTGAGCCACTGCTCCCATGGCTCAAGCACTTTTCTGAGACAGGCTACTGGTGGTGCTCTTTACGCAGGTCAAGAGCAGAAAAAATGCTCCTCTTACTTGCTCTAGCAGGTGTTTTGATGCTCAGATAGAAATGGTGAGGTTGAGAGAGTGCACGTGCTGGCTGTTCCTGTGACAGTTTATGAAGCCACCTGAGTCGCTGTCCCATTGTCCCCACCCACATGGAGGCTATGGTACTGGAGGCAGGTCTGCTTGTCACACCTGAAAGAGCTGTACAGTTCAAGCACAGCCAGGGAGAGATTTTAAGTCAAGAAGCAGCTGTTCAGTCACTCGGTGTAGGCTTGTTGGTAACTGAGGGAATTCTCCTGGTTTCTTTTGTCTGAACCCCTCCTTCCCAAAGGGCCTCCTGTCAGGATTTGAAGGCACTGGGACAGAAAATCTACCACTGCTCTGAGGAATTTGCTCCAGAGGTGAAAGGCCCCCATCACTTCCTATAAAACACATCACTGGATCTTGTTTTTGACTGGAATTTGTCTGGGTTTCCTGTGGGTTCTTCTCTTTCTCTGTCAGTATCAGGAACCTGAGTAGAAATGGGCACATTCCCCTTGCCCCCAACGCTCAGGTTGCCTTTGACCCCTGGGTGCTGCTCCACCTGCAGTGCTCATGTTTGGTTTATCTGGCCTGCAGCTGCCCGTACTGAACAGCAGCCAGACCTTGCTGGTCAACCTGTCCTGGAGGGTGGAAGGATTTGCCATCAGGCTGGCTGCTGCCTCTATGCCTGCCTGCAGCCTCTGGTGCTGTGATGATGACCTGCCTTTCCCAAAGTGGCTCTCCAGCTCTGCGAGGGTCACTCTGCTCCTCAGGAGCAGCTGTGATGAGCTGTCTGCCCTGGTGCAGCTGCCCAAGGCATTGCTGTCACTTCTGGCAGTTTCTGTACAGCTGAGCAGGGCAGAGCTGCCGCTAGCGCCTGCTGATGCCAGTATTGCCTCCTGCATCCAAGAGGCTGGGCTGTTGTTGCTGGTTTATTAGATGATGTCCAGAGAAGGCACCATCAAATACTGGTCTTGCACACTGGGCACAACCAGCCAGTTTCCAGCAGTTTCCAGACACTGAGACAATCGTATCTACATGATGCTGGGTGTGTCTGCAAGTGTCCGTGCACACCAGGACAGCAAAAGTGCAGGGGTGGGTGGTTGGGCAAATCCCATGGGTACAGCCCTGCATGAGGGTTACAGTGAAAGTTGGTGGCTGTGGTGGGATATGAAAGCACCAGGATCTGACGGGTCTAGGTGGGACATGGCATTTCAAGTGCTTAAAGGCAGCCAAATAATTGGAGAGTGAGTGAGCAAATGGGGAGCTGTCATGTGGGTCCAAGAGAGGAGAGCTCAGACCCGAAGCGGCTGAGTTTTGAACTGTCTGGGCTGTTACCAGGTTTGGGGACACCAGTACTGATGAAGATGGAGGTGTCTGAGGTAAGCAGAGGAGGGGAGCAATGAAAAAAACCCTCATAAGAGGGAGGCACAGACAGACAAACCCACCACCCTCCCTTGTAAGAAAGATGGCGGTGGAAAGGATCGGTACTTGCAGCTTAGGGGTGTGCAGCAGTGACACAGGAGCCGCGGGTGACCCGCCGGGGAGGGACTGGCAGTCCCCGTCCCGGAGCTGCCGTGCGCTGCTGCAGTCCGGCCACAGCGTGGAGCCCGCGCTCCGCCCGGAGCAACGCGGGGCGGCGGGGCTGCCCGCGGGAGCCTCGGAGGGGGGACGCCCTTGGCCTGCAGAGGTGCCCAAGCCACCGCAGGGGCCTCACGCTGAGATACCAGGAGGGTCAAAACCCTAATTCTGAACAGCGGTCTCACAGGAGCAGCTTTCCCCTGAAAATCCTCTCCCCTGGCATAGGGTCCTGATGTGTCAGAGGTATCGGGCATGAATCTGAATCCAGTTTCAGCCTCAGATTTGGAATCCAGATGCTAGACCTGGATTGGGCTTGTCTCTTCTAGACCATACTTACAGTTGCTGGGGATGTACATGAGGACAGGCACCTGCCCCTGAACTCTGGTGTTGCAGGATGGATGCTGACTGCTGTGCTAGGTGCTCTACAATTACAAACGTAAGATGCAAGTCATATTTTCATTGTGCCACACACATTATCCTATACCAACACTATCCTGCTGAGGTCTGTGTGTACTCTAGTCACACTGCTAGCAGGAGGTCTTGTGTGTGAGAGAGCTAATGTTGGCTACTCACATTTCCCTTAGTGTTTTGGGGTTCCCCCCCCCCCCACCATAAAACAAAAGTTCTCACCTGTTTGAACTGCCTCTCTAGCAGGTAAATCAAGTCCAGGCCTGTTTTCCATGGCTCACATTGCGTTGGTTTTTTGCACCACTGGCAGCTTTTTATCTTTCCCAGAACTGGAAATAACACTAGGGTGTACTTCAGGCTTGGAAGAAGCTTTCAGGACCTCGCTGTACTCCTAGCAGTCCATCAAACATGGGACAAATTGGGCTCAGCTGTGACGTCTGCCTGTCCGGAGAAAAGGAGGAAGGACAGATGACCTGTGACGCCCCTTCCAAAGCAGAGGTGATGCTCTAGCTCCTGTGAGCACCCTCTCTGGTGCAGGGAGCTCCTGTTTTTCACCCTCTTTTCCACCACGAGCAGGGCTGGGACCAGGTCCTTCCCGATGTCTTCCCCGGGGCTCCTTGGAGCGCTCTCTGCCCCTCTTCCCCTGGTCCAGACCCAAAGCAGCAGGCTGCCTGCCTTTTTCTCCTTGCCCTTCCTGCCGGCAGGAAAAGGAACCACCTGTGCCTCGGCTCCCCGCAGGGAAGGCTGCGGGCGAGGGTGCTGCGTGGGCCGGTGCGGGGTGCGGGAGGCTGCAGTGTGCGCGCTGGACCCACGAGGGCAGCAAAACACCGCGGGTGAAGCGGGCTCTCCGCCGAGGTGGCGGCGGGCTGGTGACAAAAGGGACCCCAGCTCGGGGCTGTTCAAAGGCTGGGGTGTGTTCCCGGGCTGTTGCCTGAGAGGCTCAGAGGATGCTGCCGGAGAGGTCAGGTAGGCTGCCTGCCTCGGAAGGACCCATCTCCATCTGCTCTTGGGACCAGGGCTCACACCTGGCTTGCCCAGGGTCTGTCTTGCACGTCTGAAACTGAGTGGTAGGAATGGGGCTATGCCCCAGGCCCTGATGCCAAGGGGACAGAGCTGGCAAACTAGCATCGCACTGCTGTGCCCTTGCCCTGTCGCCTGTTGGAGCACTTCTGGGTCTGCCTTATGCTCGGCCTTGCAGAGCAGGTCTGTCCTGGGAAACACATTGGAAAGGGGTTGGTGGTTTTGTCTGCATCTGCATATCAGGGCTATGTATGTGGCTCTCAACCCTTGCCAAGCATCACCTTGTTTCTCATGGCTCAGAGACGCTTGAATGCCCTTTTCAGTGCACCTAAGGTGAGCATCTTGCCTCTGCCCAGGTGGTGGGGTCAGTGGTGTCTGACCTCTGCCTTCCTTCTCTCCCAGCAGAGGTAAATGGCCCTGGGGAGAAACAAGAGGGGTTCAAGGATCTGCTGAACTTCCCAATGGAGCCACACAGCTCTGGTTCCCCAGAACTCCTGAGGCTTGGGGATGCCAGAGGCTAAGGTGAGCTCTGACCTAGACTGCAAATAGAAAGCCCCAAATAAAGCAAGGCAGTGCTCTGAAGAGCTCATCCCCTTTTCCCTGCTAGTTATGTTCCTACTACTGTAATCCAAGCCATGGGCCTGGGCCCGGTGGGTGCTTCCCAGCACATATTGCGGTGAGCAGCGGAGGGCAGGGAGGGCTGCTTGCCCTTGCTTCATGGGGGACATGTGGAGCAAAGGTGCCAGAGCAGAGTGCAGAGGAGGAGGCATTTGCTTCCACAAAGCGGGGTACAGAGGCTGCAGTGAGCAACCCAGTGAGCAGACAGCACAGCCAGCCACCTCCATCCTAGACCTCTGCTCACTAGGGCTGTGCTCCCAACCCATCTTTGCAGCCCCTTCCCTTTTTTTCCAATCCTCTTGTACTGTTTTCTTGGCAAGGGTTCTGGCTTTCATCCCCTGCACCTCATGTGCCCTATTGATAGCTGGTAATTTATGTAAATCTCCTAATATATGGATTCTGGGATCAGGACAGAGGGTTTGTGTGTGAGATGAGATTAATATGTTTGCAGATGCTCTCTGCAAAGAGAGGTAGAGAGGCAGGCAGGGCCAGGAGACATTCTCCCTAGGTCTCTATTAGCACCTCTACATGCACCAGCCAGGCACAGTCTCTGCCTTCCTGTGGCTGGCAGTGCGGGGGACTCTCCCTGTTCTGGCCAACCTGGTCATCCTTGCTGGCCAGCCACCCCAGAGACCCCATTTCTGGGAGGCCACAAAGTGCCCAGTAGCGTTTTCCATCTCTGTTCCCCCAAAGTTTCAGCATCTCCAGAAGGTGGCTGGGCTGAGCCGTGATGGAGGCTGTTGCCACCGCAAGGTTGTGTGGCCCTTTGGAAGTGCTGGAAAACTGCGTCTCAGCTTTAGTCTCCTTGTGACAGTTCAGGACAGCAGAGGCTGCTTGTAGCCATTGGCCTCTTGGTGCAGCTGGGGCTCGGATTCCCCTGGTCCAAGTCAAAATCAGGGATGGGGTGGTGTAAGGAGCAGGGCACAGGCTGGGGGGACTGGTGTGCCAGTGGGCTGGCAGGGTCCTGGGCAGGGGAAAGATGATGAGGCCAGCGGCTGACTTGGTGTCCACTCACTGGGCTGACTTGACAGGCTGAGGCTGAAGGATGGGCAGGGGGATGCCATGTACCCCTGTCCTGTCCCTCCTGGGGACTCTGGTCTCTGGGGTGAGAGGTGTGACATTGCAGCCAACCCTGTCCTGGGACTGCATGCCTTATCCATGCTCATCTCCTGGCCTGGCACCCGTGCTTGGCAGCCAGGGCTCGGCACGGTGCCATGCTGGTGGGTCAGATGGGGAGGCAGAGCCCACCGAGGCACGCTGGGGGATGAGCAGAGCTGGGGAGCAGACGGAGGGGAAAGGACCTGCCCTCTGATTCAGGTGTTCTTGAGGAGTTCCCGTTCCACACCTGACATTTAGAAAGCAGGAATCCTGCTGATGGATAGGATTTGATGTGGAGGAGTATATTTCATACTGTGTCATTTATCCTGGTGCTGCCTCATGTGAAATGTCAGCCATCCAGGAGCTTTTCTGATGGCTCTTTGAAGTACTGGTTTCTGATAAACTCCGGAGAAGGATGCTTTCCCCCTCACAGGTCAGGGACCAGGACTGGCAACAACTTTTCTTCTCTGTGCTGGTAGGATCTGCTGCCTCAACCCTGTGTGCTGAGGGTCATGGTGGGGGTCCTGCTGTCCTCCCTTCCCCTGGTGCACCCCTGCTCCTTTCTGGGACTGTACAAACTCCTTTCTCCCACCTCACCTCTCTCTGACAGCACCCCATTTCATGCTCCCTCTCTCCGCCTGAGTCTGGATTTGCTCCCAACGCTCTTTTTAGCCCTTGGAGGAATATTTTTAACACTCCTGGGGTTGCTGCTGTTGACAATGGAAATCTATTGTGTTTTATGTGCCTGGAAAATGAATTTCCATGTCAGAAGAGGAGAGCAATTACCACAAGCAAGAGAGATCAAATTGGGTCTTTAAAAAGAAAATAAAGTTCAGATCTTATCTGATTAATGAGATTTCTTCCAAACCTTAACAAATCTTAATTACAGTGACTCTGCTGGAAGGGATGAGGTAAAGCTAGGATTGGGGGCTATCTAAACAGAACCGCTCTTTTCCGAGCTAGAGTACATCCCTGCATGAAAGCAGCAGGGACGGCCATTGAGTGCTGAAAGCTGCTCAGCTGGAAATCAGTAAGGCAGGATTCTCCATGGAGCCTGAGCAGCTCCTTCCCCAAAGGCTTGCGGCGCTGGGGGAGAGCCTCGCCAGCTCCGACCAGCAGCAAGCCTGCTGCCTTGCTCTCTCCTGGATCCGGGCGTAGTTTTTACTTCAGATCCCTCCTAGCTGCTACAAATTTTTCACCTTCCCCTCCCCCCAATAAGAACAATTGTTTGGCTGTTGAGGATTTTTATTCTCACTTTCTTAATTTTTTTAAAATAAGCCTCCTGTTTAAGCTGAGGAATGTGAAGTTGTTTATTCAGTTTAAGCTCACAAAACATTTTCTGATGATTTTATTTTATTGTCTGCATAACACGGGCCAAAGACTGTCCCCCTGCCATCCCTTTACTGAACACAATAACTTTCTTCCCGAAAGAACACGAGTCTTGAGCTGAAGATGTTGAGAAGAGACTCCAGTGCTTCCCGTAACAGCCTGCTCTAATGGTTAATCACCCTGACTTCCTCAGACAAAGTAAAGCAAAATAAAAAAAAGGCCCAGTACTTCATTTTTAATTGGGACTTGTCTGGCTTCAGCATTTATCCATTGGCTCTTGTTATGGCTTTCTCTGAAGATTAGAGTTTTTTAGTACCTGGTATTTCTTCCATAGGAATAAATTTATATGTGGGAAACCTGCCACCTCTTGATCTTTTTAATAAACTAAACAAATGTCTCTCTTCGAATCCTTGGTGTAGTCCATTTTTTCCATTTCACCCAGTTTTGGTGATGTTTGGGGCTCTTCAATCCTATCACCAGAAAACAAGATGAAATAGAAAGAGAAGGAAACAGAAATAAGTCCAAACCCTTGGAAAATCAGACAGCCAAACCCTCCCTCCCCTTTGTTTGTATTGAATGCATTGTTTCCCTGCCCATTGTCTTTGGAACAAATTTGGGAAATATCACTTATCTAAAAGATGTTTTTCCAATCTCTGTATCATTTCAGATTAATTATTAACAACTATTACCAGAGATGGAACCGACTGTCAGCATTTGAGTGAGGGGCAAAAATGATACCAGGTCTGTGTATTTAAGCACACGCGGATTTTCAGGGTCTTTACAGGACGGGTTGTGGAGTGCCCAAGCATCCTGTCTCTGCGCTCCATTGCAGAGCCTGGCTGAAGCGGCGAGCGAATGGGCCCCGATGGGAGTTTGCTCTCGGATCGGCTCTGGGAATGAGGCAGCCTGAGAAGCTGAAGTAGTGCGAGAGAGTCAGTTGCAGCAGGATCTGAAGAGGAGGAAAATAAAGCAGGTACCAATGATGCACTCAAGTCCTCTAAAAACTTTCCGACGTTGGACTCCTAGGATCTGTACCTAGCGTTTCCAGCTTAAATTGCTAGGCACAAATTTTGCTTTTGTCCCTGATGTACTCACCAGTATTTCATCCTCTCTTCTCAATCCTGCAAAGTTTCAAAATGTGTGAATAATTTAAATTATTTTTGCCTCATTTCCACTGTCTGATATGATTCTCATCTGCCTGCCTTGTTTGCCTGATTTATGAAGGGTTGGGGTTTTTAGGCATTGCCTCCAATTTTACTAAGGGAGAGAATTTTTTTATCATGATAAATTTTATTATTTACTGTCAGCTTTCTCCTCAAGGCCCTGATTTGGTGAAGCCCTTCTGCAGTTATTCCACTTTAGGCATGTGCTTAAATCTTCTCAGAAGAAATGGTCTTGGGCACAGAATTAAAACTAAATATTTTCCTAAATCGAGAGTCAAATCTTCGGCAAATATCCTCACTTGCCCTGCTCCTATCTGGTTTACAACCTTTAATTTCTTTCAGAACACTGGGAGAGGAACAAAAACAAATACATTTAGAAAGAACAATTGTTTTCCTTCCATTTCTTTATGCTTTGCAACGAAAGCTGCTTTTTGCATTTAATAATAGCACACCTCTCCACTAGTATTAACAGCTTTAACTGTTCAAAAATCAAAGAGCAAGCCCTCAAACCAGCAAGATTATAAAAATAACATAGTTGGGATTCTTGTACTGCTTTTCTGTTTTAAGGGGATGCGTGCGTCGCATTTCAAGCCATCCTCTTCATTGTCTGAGGTTAGAAAGTTACTGTTTAATTGAAGGCTGAATTCCTGATCCTGACTCAGGCCCTTTTTCTTCCTGTGCCTCCTTCTTCCCCAAAGCCTCCATTGGGTTAAGAGCAGACAACCAGGCACTGAAGCTCACCAAGCCAGTGTGAATCCACAAGCAGAACCTGGCTTGACTGTGCCGACCCTTCAAAAATCGTGGGCTTGATCCCCATTCCCCTTTCACCACTGCAAAACTGGCTTAAAAATCACCATGTTAAAAAAAAAAAAAAAAAAAAAAAGAATTAGCAAGTGGCTTCTTTGCTGATGCCATTGTGCTGTGGAACAGCAGGCCAGCTTTCAGGCTTTTTGCTGCATCCACAACAAATAGTTATTTCTTAAGAAAAAGGATTAAAAAAGTCTGCTCAGAGCTTTGCATATAATCCTATGACTACAGGACCCAAGGCTTTGAGTAATATCAAAATCGAAATACATTCTCCCTGTGAGAATCATAAGAATCTGCCAAATTAGTTCACAGGGGTAAACAAACAGCCAAATATTAGTATTCCACACTAAGAGCTAAATCCTATAAGTGGGGCCAGGGTTGCACATGGATTATCCTTTTATAGTTCAGGCATGGATTTACCAAGGGGATTATAGGCCTTCCCCTCCCCACCCTCCCTTCCTCCCCTCTACCCCTCGTGTTGCCCAGCACTGCACCCTCCCACCACACTGCACAGTGCCTCCTCCTGCCCGACACCCTTCCCCAGGCACGGGGCTGCATCTGCCCCCTCACTCCTCTGCACCGAGCACCCCGGGAGCAGGAGCAAACGGTCACCCCTGTGTTCGAGATGACAAAAGCAGGACCAGGAGTGATGCAGAGCTCAGTCGCTTCCAGGGTCCTAAATGGGTGCAGCATCCCTGGGGAACAGGGGACTAGTCTCCAGATGTCCCAACCTCCTTTCTTCCTGTCACTGCTTTGCATTGTGTGATGCCATTTCCCGAATGGGGATAATGACAACTCGAGCTGACACCCTGCTGCAGTTTTCCTTCCCTACTGGCCCGATACTGCAGTCCTGATGGCTTGTCACTCTTAATATCCTGAACACTTCCACTGAGTCCCTCAGATCATCAGAAAGCTTTGATTGCACCCAGAGTTCTTCGCATGATGCCGAGGTGCCACATACGTATAGGTTTGATGGACTTGTTCCCTCCTTGACTCTCTTTCCCTACTGTATGCACAGACATTTATATCTCTGCATGTGCATGCTCAATCACACACACACTGGATTTTTGCTGCTCTTTTCAGGCAGAAACAATTCTGCAACATCGCTTGCTTGCTCTGATCCTTTTATTTGTGTATTTTTATAGATTATTACTATTATATAAAAGTGCCCGGTGCTTTACAAGACACAAAATACAGATAATCTCCGTTGTGAAGAGTGTGCAATCTAAACAAAACAGACAACGTAGACAGGGCTCCCTGAGAAGCACAGAGGAATGAAGATTAGTCTTGTTTTGTTTTTATAAATATATTGGACAAGAAATAGACGTGTTTTCTTCTTTCACCTCCATCCTCCAATTTAATAACCCTTCCCTCTCATTCGCGTGATAGAGTTATGATGCAACATGAAATAAAGCCTGGTTTAGGCTGCTGGCCACGATTCAACAGCCCTGAATCCCATGCTTGCTCCTGAACACTCACGTGCGTAAGATTTCTCTGGATTGGTGCCTTAGATCATGCAGTCTATTGACAGCTGCCCTTTCGCTTACAAATGAAACCGTCCCTAAATCAATAAGGAAAAAACCTTATTCTCCTCACCTGTTTAATGCCGCGGCTGTGGGTTGCTGTAAGATTTGTGAACAAGGTGATGTCTACAGAGAAAGCAGTAAGAAAAGGAGCACCTTCCCTGCCAAAGGGAGTGGATGTTCTGTGTTTACATACAAATCACCTTTTGGGGCTTTTGTTGGTTTGCTCTAGAAATTTGCTGGGTGGATTGACAAGCAGGGGCTATTCTCTGGTGTACTCTGCGTGCTGCAGAGCCCCATCACTTTAAAGGGACACTCTGACCCCAGTTTTCAGAAAGGCTTATTTTTGGAAGAATTTGCATTTGGATAATGAGCATTTCTCAAATAACTTATATGATTCTATTTCTTTTCCCCCTAAATGTCATTTCTTGCCTCCTACCTCCCATCCTAATGGTTTTAAGGATTTGAGGGTTGTAAGAGTAAAAGGATTCCATGATATGGAGGAAACTGTGTACATATCCCTGTACAAAGACAATGGGTTTGTCTAATAGGGGTTACAGTCAGTGCCCAACCAAATCAAGTGCTGGTCCTATAGAGCGGAAGAATTGTCTGGCTGCAGGGGGGCTTACCTGGCATTCCGCTGACATAGATTTAATGGCATTTGCTTGCTATGTGACCAAGGTCCAAGTCACTGGATGAGTCTTATGGCTCAGATTCCTAGCTGGAAGATAGAGATACCTTGTGAAGTTAGGGAAATTCGTGTGTGCAGAAGAAAAGCAGCTACTGGTTGAAATACTTCGCACATGTTTCTTATCTCAGCATACTTAATTGTTCAGATGTCATTGCCTTCATCCTCCTGGATACAGTGTGTGGAGACGCCTGCCTTGGACATCAGTCACAGAGGTTTGGAGAAGAGGGCTGGCTGGGGAAAGTGGTCAGGGAGCCCCCACGTGTATACCTGTGTGGAAGGAGGACACTTCAGGAAGGTACACTGGAAAATGCAGAGGTGAAGATGGGATGTTCCCATTTGGTCTCCCCTTTCCATTCTCTTTGGAGGTGGCACAGCCTGGAAATACGTGAGTGTGGCAACATGGGAGGTCTCAGACAGAGCAGGATCTGGGAAAGGTGAGCCTTCACTCATAGGTGGGCATTGTCAAGACAGGTGTGCTCCAAACCCTCTTTCACATGACTTGTCATGCCCAACAAAAGCCTTAACGCCAGCGCCCCAGGCATCCCTGAGCCCCAGAGCTGCCTTGTGGCGCTGCCCGTCTCATGGCAGGCCTGGGATGAACTGTTTATGCTAATGGTCTCTCTGCTGGAGAGGGATAACGTGTGGGATTCCCTTCCAAGTCAAGATTCGGGTTTTGTCTCATGACCTTCCCCCAGTGAGACACAGGAGGGCTCTCTACACTGGCTGGGGAGGCATGAGTGCTGGCAGACTGTGGTTCTGCCGCTGGCTTGCAGGGTGACTAGGGACGGGTCACTTACTGCTCTCTGTGTCCTCTGCTCTTACCCTTTTGTTGCCTGCCCTGTTGGTCAGCATTTGGGGGCAGGCAAATCCTCTCCTTTGGCCATCCACAGTGCTTGATTGCTACTGAAACAACTAGCAGCACATCTGCGGCACAGATCTGCTCCAACCAGAGCAGTGGCGGGTCACATTGCTGGCATGCCATGGCCATGATTCAAACCCTACTGATGACCCACATTTGCTTCTGCACCCAAGTTGTGTGTCCTGCGTCAGACCAGCCACTTTGACAGGAGGCTTTGGCTACTGCCCTGGCAAATTAGATTTCGGAGTCGGTTGGTCTGATGCTGAAATTGGGTCCCTCTTCTTGAAGGGTGTCTAAGCTGTCCTGGTTAACCCGGCCGCCTGTTGTTTTTGCCCATGCACAATTTCATTACCAGCACATTCTTCTTCTGAAACTGATACATCAGTTTTAATTAGTTAGGTTTTCTCTTTCTATCTGAAGGAGCCTCCTGCCTTCAAAGACCAACTTTCAAACATTAACTCTTCTAAATGTTTCCCCCCACATGTGAACCTCTCCCCATCCTGCCTTGTAAATTATGTTCAGCCCTTTACTTTTAGCAGGCAGGTACTTAGTGTGATAAATTCAGGATAGTGTCTGCTTAAGTGTATGTATGTGTGTGTGTGTAAAGGAGCAAAATAAAGTTGTATTGAGCCATAAATTACTGCTCCAGCACCATAAATTGCCAAGGGAAAGCTCCATTTTTGGACTTTTCTTTCAACCAAATGAGATAATTAATGTAAGAGGAAAAAAAATGGGGGAGACCTTCTCCCCTCCCTGGAACCCTTTGCCTTGATGTTTGGTTATGAAACTTCAAGGTTGCTGTGGGGTAGAGATCTCTGTTCTGGAAAGGGGGGAAATGGCAAAGGAGCCAGAGATCTGGGAGGGTGGGGGTCATGGGGACGGGTGAGTGTTTTCATTTTGCCAGGGCTGTGGGAGGGACTCTAACGCAGGCTGTGACCCTATTTAATAAAATGCCTAGGAAAGCAAGGGGCCAGGAGGAGGGGCAAGAGGGAGACACAGTGGCTGGAGCTGGCAGGAGACTGTCATGAGATGAAAGTGGCCCTTCGTCCATTCCTTTCCTCCCTCTCTGCTGTCAGCACTTTTTAATGTCAAGCAGTGTGAGTGCTTGGTGGGGCTAGTTTCTGTCTCCACATATGTATTTTTTTTTCACGTTCCCCAGAACTTCAGTCAGATGAATTCACTGCTTGGGAACGAATAGAGAGTGGTACGGGTGGCCTTGCAGGCATCCTTTTCACCAAGACCTTGAGTTGAACCTTTTTTCCAGGTCTTTCTCTGAGGCAAAAGCTTCTCAGAGAAAGTCTCCTTCCTGCCCTGTCACCCTCAGGTCCTAGACCACTGTGGATCTAAAGCTGGTCTTACACAAGCCGCCATTGAGACCAGTGTGGGCATCACACCATGAATACTGTCTGTATGATAATCTAGACCCTGTGCATTGGATTTAAATTAAGGGAACTTGGGTGTCTCTGTGGTCCCTGCCACCAGTCTATTGGGAGACACTGGGACACCAACCACGCAGTGCCTCGGTTTCCCTGCCTTTAAAATGGGGGCAATCATGAGTACTTTGTCATGAACTTCGAGATGTACAAAAAATGCAAGATCAGGAACTGTTGCTTTTATCAGTTGTGATAGGTGAGCTAGCACCATACAGCCCAAAAATACCCCTTAGCGAGGTGGCTGGCCATCCTGGCATTACAGCCACAGGGCTACGTCACCCCGAAGCAACAAGTGGTGGTAAGTGTTGCCACAAGGTCACTGCACATGAGGCATCAAGTTCTGCACATGCCTGCTGTGGCTGTGGACCTCACTTGGCACGGCATGCTGCACTAGCTCCAACATCAGCTGCACACGTGCTCTGCGCAGGCACCTGTGCAGGGGGTCTATCTTGCACATACAGGTAGCACCAGGTCTTGCTGTAGGGTGTCTTCTGTGCAGCACCTCGTGCTGTCTGTGAACTGCCTTAGTGGAGTGCTGGGTGGGTGTGCCTGTGGCTGTAGGGGGTAGCCACTCTCAGCTGAAGAAGGGCTGCAGTTTGGTTATCACCACCCCTTGTAAAAGCAGCTTCAGGCATCTGGCCATTCTGTGCTCCAGAGGAGCACAGCCATGCACCCCTCAGCACCAGAGCCAGCACCACTGCGGTGTGTCACACGCGTATACTGTGCTGTGTGCAGGCAGTCTAAGGATTGCTTCAGAAGACAGGAAGACTAAGGTTTAGGCTTCACTCCTCTTTTTTGATACAGACTTCTTATATGTCCTTAGGACTTAGCTCAGCCCTGGTTCCTCTCCTTTTTCTAATCTTGGTCCAGAGGATGTAGTACTAAACTATCACAGCAGTATTGAGAGAGTAAATATTTCCTACACTGGGAGATGCTACTGGTAGTCATCTCTACAGTACTAGAAACGGTGACGGTTGTGCCATATGTATGCAGTGGTTGGAATGGGTTGCCTGAGCGTGGGAACTGGCAGGAGGTATGCTGACCCTGCTGGTCTCCACATAGCCTGTGTGGCATCACCTGGAAGACCTGAGCCACAGTGGGTGTGGGTTCATTTTTGATTGCCCCACATTATTTCAGAAGATCCAGAGGGACTCAACCCTGGTGCATGAAGACGATTCATCTTTGCAACGGAGCTGGGACAGAAGACCCCTAAGAATAGTTATTTCTGCAGCTTTGCTGATAGGAGCTGCCTGATTAAACTGTGGCAGGCTGATTGCTTATGGTCACGCGCCTGAGATGGGCATATGCAGATGAGGATACTTTTTGACACTGAAGAAACCGAAAGCATCACCTTATCTAAGTTTAACCTCAGGTAACCCAGCCTAGGCTGTCATTGCACTGTCTGTCATTCGTCCCCTTCCTCACCACAATGTTTAACCTATCTGTCAATGTCAACTGTACTTGACACAAAGACAGAGCCCACCATATTATTCTGTGCCTGCAAAATTTGTTAAAATTAATGATGGGTAAAGACGAGAGGTTCACATTAGTGCCAATGATCAACTACTCTGCTTGTCTTCTCTGCTGGCCAACCAACATCTCCATGCCCACTGGCCAAACACCACAAGGCTTGGAAACAGTGACAGCAAGTACTATGAGTGAGCAAGTGAGCTTCTGGGGCAATGGGAGGCACTGGAGGAGAGGTTGTCCACTGTGGTTATTGCAGTGGTGATGAAGGGAGAGCAAAGGAAGCAGGACACTTGTTTCACTAGTCCTGTTGATCCCAAGACTTGCTTTGTCTTCTCTTTTGTAGGTCTATGGAAAATCCTGCATCTCCTCTCTGGCCTGGCCATGCTTTTTTTTTTTCTTGAGTGGGACAACATACAGCTGAGAATCATTTCTATCTGAAATGGTGCAGCTGGGAGGGAGGGGGTGAGAGGGACAAGAAGAGTCTGAGCGGGGCACATCTTTGTCCCTGATGTAGTATGCCTGTGTGGAGGGCACACCTGCATGTACCAGGGATGGTTTGGGTTGGTCAGAGGTCCAGGTGAGTGTGTGCCTGGGTGGGAGTGTTGCTGCCTTGGTCAAGGCGTGCTGGTGTGGGGCATGGGCTGTGGGGACACTGCTTGTTTTTTGGCGGTGTGATGTGTGTGGGATGGGGCAGTGGGGGGGGGGGGGGGTGGAGCTGGGCTGCCTCACTGCAGCTGGTGGGTGCGTGCTGAGCCGTTTTGTAGTGGTGTGTGTTTGGTGAGGAGCTTTGGCTGTCTTAAGCACCTTTCGAATACATTGGGCACAGCTCATTGAATCCTTTAACAATCCAGCTCCTGTCTCTTCTCCCCCTTCTTCCCCACAGCCAGTGCCTTTTTTCAAGAAACAGCTGTGATGCCTGTGCCCCACACTCCTGTTGGCTCTGTCCCCATCCTTCCTGCCCAGGGACTGTCCCTCCTTGCTGGTGCATTTCACAGACCTCCCCTCTGAAAAGAGGATTTTGTTGCTGGAAAAAGGTTCCTTGCTGGTGACGATTTTCTAGAACTCAGCAATTCCCAGGCCCTACCCTACATGAAGAGAGCTGGTTAATGGGCCATTAACCAGAGGAAGGGGAACTCTCCAGTGGCTGCAAGCAAAAATAACAACAAAAAAAAACCCAAAACAACACAGCATACCCAAGAAAAATGCACCAAACATGAGGAGTTTCAGGGAGAGAAGGGAAAAAAAAAAAGGTAAATCCAGCGAGATGCGATTGTAAAACCTTGGTTAAAAATCAAAGCCTTGGTAAAGTAATTGCCTTCTCTGCTGAAAAGGAGAGAGGTTTAGACTTGACTCACACAGCCCAAATATCTCCTCTTCCCCCTGCCCTCTCCAGCTCTGTCCCAAAACTTTCAGTCCTGGATTGGGGATGCAGCAGGAAGACAGTGAGAGGCGGCACCTCAGCTCTGGGAAAGGTAAGAGGGTTTGTAGGAAGGTGAGGGAAGGAGTGGATACAGGCACAGGAATGTGGGTAGTCAGCAAGAGGGTCCTCTCTGTGGAATGCGTGGGTACGTTAGGGCTTGGGGAGTGGGAAGCTGGGGAGCAGGGGTGCTAAGTATGTGCAGAGGGCAGCTATCCAGGAAGGTAGTGAAGTGCAGGGGTTTGAAATGAAGCGATGCGGGAGCAGGCTTGCTACTTGCAGTAGCCACAATGTCCCTGAGCTAGCTAGTGTCAAGGGCTTGTAAATTGTCAATGGTCTACCCATTGAGCTGAGCTGTGCACGCTGTATAGTAAAGCTCTTGGGGCAGGGAATGAGCATCCACAGGGGAATTAGACCCGCGTCGCTGTGCTGAGGCACTTGTCTCACTAGCACTTGCTGGGGAGAGGCTCTTTTGCAATACGGTTTTAGGGTGCCTTGCACAGGAAAGCCACACGCTGTCTGCAACCTCCCAACACTGCTGCAACACAAACAATGCAAATCATTCCTTCCAGAACTGCATCCACAGTTTCACTGTTCTCATTGCAAATTCACTTGCTTTGCTCTCCAGCTAAATACTTTGCACCTGGCAACATGCACTTGAATGCCATTTTGGTGGTGCTTGCTGGTTGAAAATCAATATTAATTTACTTGTGCGTGTAAATACAGAAATGTATTTATAAGTTTCAGATCAGTTGCAAACACATGCAAATTCTGTACATAAATTCTCACTCATTTATGTAATCCGTTCAGTAACAACATTAAAGAGATCACGTCTACTGCCTGCCTAGAGTTACATTTGCAATGCGCTGAGATCAGCTACGACTATTCACTTACCACACTCCCTTACCCATGCAGCTCCCAGCAGTGGGTGATGCTCTGGCTCCAGGTATCAGCTGCTCTTTTCCTGTGATGTGCTATTACTTTTTTTCAAGGTTTTTGTTTTTTGGTGTTTTGTTTTGGGTTTTTTTTTTTTGTGTGTGTGTGTATGTATGTCTTTTGAGGACAAGTAGGTTTGGTTCAAGATTTTGGGAAATATTCTGTGGCTTATGGCATAGGGAGGAATATTGTGGTTTCTTTCAGACTAAACACCTGCTGCAAAGTGATTGCAAATGCACTGGACTTGATCGTATAGTTGGTCTCCTCCAGTCTTGTGTCCCTCCAGCTACAGATCACATGAAGAGTAGGAATTATTTACAATTCTACAAAAAAGAAACATGGTCAAGCAAGGCATCATTAAAATACACTCTTAACAAGATGTGGTGTGTGTATTTCTCTGAGTTGTCATTTGAGAACTGCCCACTAAATTACTACTGCTCAGAGAAGTAACTCTGAGTGAAAGGAAAAATCGTCTGGTTAAACATATTGTATGTCAGTGCTGAGAAAATCATTAACATGTATATGCTGTAGAGAGGAGAATTCACCAGCTAAAGTCTATCAATAAAGATATACCACATTTTTATGATGCTGGAATTAAAGAGACCTGATAGAAAAATACCACACTCGTTTTATTAAAAAATATGGTCTTGCCAAATCTATTTCCTTTCCAGGATAAATGAAACTCAGCCATATCAAGGTTACTGACTTTTAATTGTAATTTTTAAGCTCAATGCTTTATTATTTGTAATTATTTAATAATTCCAACAGATGTGAATTGGTCAAACCCCTGATTTCTTGGTAAACCATTTTGACTATTAAAAATACTGCGAAAGCAATTCTGGAAAAAGGCACTGAATTTCATAGGCACAACAAAATATTGCTTAGTATTGCCACTTCTCACACCAAAATGTTTCTGAAGAAGGCTTTCGGTTCAATGAATAGGCCTGCATTAAAAGTTGTAAAATGAAGCACAGAGGAATGAAGATTCATCCTTGCATCCACCTAAAGTGGAAATGTCTACTGTGTTACATTATTTGATGAGTAATATATGGTTATAACAGCTGACAGGTTTTTACCCCAGGGCAGAATTAAGACTAAATATTCACTTTTGGCATTTTTATTTCCTTTTGCATAGGAGTCTGCATTGCATGAACATGAATTTCTGCATTTGTTTCCTAAATTGTTTTAAAAAAGGAAAAATGAAATAAAGACTAACAGGAACAAACAAACCTCAAAGAAACTTTGTGTGCTGATGGTGGCTGATTTCAAAAAAAGGGACTAACAGCTTCAACTAGCCTATAACAGCTCCAGATACTCAATCATCCACACAAGTTAAAATATTCCAGGTGATTACTTAGCCCAAGGAGAGATACTAACCCACCCTTCCTTCCTACAGAAAATTGGAGATCTCTCTGCTTGCCATGGTAGCTTCAAGGTTGAGTTCACAATAACGGGTCTCTATATAGGGCATATAGGTATTAAAACAACTGTCTGGCAGAGGTGTTCTATCGCCCAGTGGATAAACGAGATCTTTGTTGCATACATGCTGGCTCAGTTTTTCTGAGCTGAGGACATGAATCGTCCTCCAAACTGCCATTCGTTTTGATGAGAACTGGGTGGCTCTTTGACTTAGATGTCTCAGCCGATGGGAGTAGATCGCAGTGGAAGCATTGCCGCAGAAGGACACAGGCACCACAGGCAGGTTTTGGGCACTGTCCTGTGGCTTTGGTCTGGAGCCAGAGGGAAACCAGTCCTGGACAGGTCGGTGGAGAGGTGTGGGGCGATCTTTCTTTGCTCGCATGTCATGCTGAGGCTGCAGAGCTCCTGCAGGTAGATGGGATGTGTGTCGGTTACACTCTGTACGCACGTGCTTGTTAGTGGGTAATCTGACGGTGCACATTCGCTGTGGCTTGTGCAGCTGAATGACTGCACACAGGGGGCTGGGTATTAATTACACGCTTGAGAGATGTGTGTCTGTATGTGGAGCTGTGGTCCCGGGAAAGACCCTGAGTTGGTTGCACACTCCTTGTGCTGGTGCAGCTGCAGCCTGTGGTGTGGTGCCATGACCCACTGTCTGCACCCTCGACCGGTTTCACTGACCTCACCAGGCAGCTTCTGCGTGGGGTGGTGCTACGGCTTGTGCAGGTATGGTGGGTTTGCTGCCCATTGGGTGGGTTTTATAGACTCTGCGTGTGCCTTCCTGAGCACAGCTCTGAGACTACAGCCATCCGCTGAACTCCGGAGGTAACAAACAGCCCCATTAATGCAGTGTCACAGATTTCATTAGGGCGTCAGTCCCAACCAACGTGGCCATAAATCAGGGAGATGGTACAAGGGCTTGCAGGCCCTGGTTTCAAGGGCCACATAGCCAGAGACTCATAACATTCAAGAGGAAATGATCATGAATATTATTTAAAAAAATCAGAAATGTATATTAGAAAATCTCTGAGCTTATCAGATGGAGTGAGGTTGGGTAATAGCTGTTATTTATACTGCTTGTGCAGAGTGATAAAGTGGTGCTTTATGACCTGTGGTTTATCACTTAGAATAAGAGTCATGTGACTCCATTAAGGTTCCTTCAGTAGAAATGAAAAAGGGTAAATTAATGTGGTTTTTTTATTGTTAAATATTTGCACTCTCCTAAACCCAGTTTTTATTTTCTCTACTTAAGAAGTAGCATATAAGCACAAATAAGTTAAAGTTTTGATTGATGGAGAGGTGGGGTGAAAACTCCCTTTATGTCAAAGGCTCTCTGGAGGTAGCCAGCCTCCCACCCGCTAATGTCTATCAGCGGGGCTGGGTTCAGAGAGGAGGGAAAGGCAACACAGTCAGCACGGTTACACCCAAAAAGTCGCTCCCCTCGACCTTTCTGACCCATCGTCTGCTGGAGAAACATACTGTAGCCCTTCTGCTGCCTCAGACCTCGTTGTGACTCTGGGAAGGGAGAGGGGGATCTATGGAGACCAGGGGTGGAAGCAAATCTTGGTGGCCTAAGCAACGAGAAGGAAGAGCTGTTGGCTGCGACGAGATATTCCTAGGAGAGCACAGGCTCTGCCTGAGAGAAGAGAAATTGGAATCTTCAATGATATCTTGAAGTGAGTGCTGGAAATTGTCCTTACAGATATCCATATGGGCCCTGCCACAGCCATGAGCTCCATGGAGAGCCATGGACAATCCGGCAGGACAATGCAGTTGCCAGAACCTGAGTGGGAGAGAAAAATCACAGCAGTGTTGTTCAAGAGACTATACACTGCTGTGGGCATATGGCTGACAAGACCCGTGAGCTGCAGCTGTTCAGTGGGCACACACAGAGCTGGTGGGCAATGACCAAGTGCCCTGGGGCATAGGAAAGCACAAGACCAGCAAACTCCAAGGAGTTACTGGGCTGCCACAGGAGTCACACACAGACTTTCCTTAGGTCATCTGGTTTAGTCTGAGAGGCTCTCTAGGTGGGGTTTCAGGAGAGAAGCAAGACAGAGCTACTCAGAAAAAAGTATGATAGCAGGCAGATGCAGCCAAGGGCTTTGCTGAGTGACGGTGATGACAAACTCCTCTGTCATCTCTGGTTACTCCTGTGTTCACAGCTGTACACCACCTACGTGGTGCTTCAGCACAACTAAAGGAACTTCCAGCCTCCTTTAGCAAGATGATGAGTGTGGGCCAGCAGAGGAGTGGAAGCAGAGCTAGGTTATCAACAGCACCTTTACAGGCCCAGCTTTACAAGGAGATCAGAGCACACTGCGTAGCTAATTATGGGACTGCAGTAAAAAAGAAGATGCCCCAGAGTGGCAGGAGCCACTTGGATTCATCTGTATGTGACTCAGTTTTCCAGCTTGTAAAGTGGGGTTTACCATGCCCAACTTCATCAGAACATATCTGGCAACGATAATTTAAAAAATACATATGAAGGTTAAAAGAACCACAAGTTTGCTAAATTTTTTAATAAAATCTTCTCAAATTTTCTCTCTCAAAATCTGAATATTTTTCTGTTTTGAAGAACAATAGTATGTTTGACTTCTCAGAACAGGAGAAAAAATATTTCAGTCGCTAAAAAAAAAACAGGTGGAAATGTGAGAAAATTGTCAGCATGTTTTCGCTGTCTCTCTTCCCTTAGATTTTGAGAGAGTGAGTTTGGGTACTTGGTACTTGTTTTAAAATCCAAGTCTTTCAAAGCGTTTGCAAGGAGGAAGTTGCCTGGAAGTGCGAGAGCGGACCAAGTATCACAGGCACACAGAGTAATCTCAGCCATTCCCAGGAAGCATGCTGAAGTGGGGTTTTGATTTGGTGGCCTTCAGAAATCCCCTTCACCCTTCCTCTTTCCTGCACTCACCCCCTTGTTCAGGGGTTTACTCCTCTACCCTGTGTGCCTGGTTGTCCATCTGCCGCATTTGTATGCTGGCAGTCCCTACAATCCCCAGTGGTAGTGTGGTGCCCACTGTACTGTCTGAGCCCATGACAAAGAGGTAGTCCTGCCCTGGCCAGACCTCAGGGCTCAGTTAATGCTAGGCATTGCAGAAGCCACTGCCACGAAACAAAAGAAGGGAAGGGGAAAACAGTGACTGCTTGGGAAAACAACAGACAACTCCAAAATAAAAAGAGGAAGATAAGCAGATTTTTTTTTTTCAGTCTTTCATTGGTTATGTTTCATCTCTGATGGTAAGGGCTTCTGAAGCTGGTGGTCAAGTCTGTAGCCTTAAGGAGAGGTGCTGCAACTCTTCCTCGGACTGAGTTACAACTTGGGGTCCTGTTGCGTTAAGAGCAAAATGTGTCAGAGTCACAGACCAGTTCAGGTTGGAAGAGACTCTGCGAGGTGTCTAGACTATCCTCCACCTAAAGCAGGGTCAACCCCAAAATCAGACACAGTAAGAAGACACTCTTCTCTCCAAGAGCAGGAGCATTCCAAGCAGGCAGAAGAGGCTTCAAAGGCACACACAAAATCAATGGCATAACAGGCAGGGGAGTCGGGTCTCCTTCTCTTTCTGGTTGTTAGATAGCAGCTCCCCAGAGGACTCTGCATTCAAACTGCACCCTGCAGCCAGATGTGCCCCTAGAGCTGTAGTCCATTTTGTTATGCATTCTGCCCAGTGATGGCATGTCTTTTCTCTCCAGGTGAGAATTTGAGCATGGGGGGTGGCCTTGATGTGACCTTGTCCGTAGGCAGAATTCAGCCTGCTCTCTAGTTCTCTCAGCATATTGCCTGCATGTTCCTCATAGTCATTTCCCATCATGACTATGTGCTAATTGTCTCTAGGGGAAGTGAGGAGAAGGCTTATTAATCTGTGCACTCAGGAAAGGTTGTAAATCACCATGTGTTTCCAGCGATAAAATTGGCTAAATAAATTAAAACAAGCACTAATGACCCAAACAGAGCTCTGATGTAGTGGGAGTGGGCTGGGGCATATAGCTGTGTTTGGGTATAGGGTACATCTCAATCATATACTTTCTTTCTTCTGACAGCACCCTTGGATATCTGCAGCCATAGTCCCTTCACCCCAGCTAGTGCGCCCCAGTGCATAACCAGTATTCCATGCTATTCCCTCCCCTCTGCTGCAGCCGTGCCCTTAGCTTTTTAGCTCTGTGTTTCTATTCCCTTTGCTTTTCAGTCCAACAGAGCTTGGAGTTAATTTCACCCTTGTTCTCTGGCACTTCTCAACAAATCTAGTGAACTTCTCTTTAATGCAGAGATGCTAAGCAGCATTGAAGCCAACAGAGATGTACATCCATTAACAACAGCAGAGCTGTCCTTTTAGGTGTTAGTGTAAAAGTCCATTCAGAAAGATTTCACACACTGAATGAAAAGGCAGGTTTGCAAACAGCCTGTCTGATGATGAACAGCCAGAGTGGAAAAGTCGCCCCATAGTCCTGTTTTCCAAAAACCTCTTTCATCTGGGAGGCCTGCAAAGTCCTTCACTGACTATTCATCAAATGCCACTGAAATGTCTGAGCTAGCTCTCTAGAGAAGATGTTGGTACCAGAGAGTTCTGTGTTTTCTGTGCAGTAAGTGTCTCTACAAGAAACCTTCTGAGAATATACTCCAACATTTTCTGGAATGATTAAATACTATTCTATTCTCTCACCATTCAGCTTCAATCTCTTAATATTAAGCAGATATTACTCACTTTATACTCAGCCATATAAGAGCTGCTTCTAAACGAGCAACAGTCTGCTACTGCTTAGGATAGCTCACCTGCTAGTGGTTGCACCTTACTGCCTTCCTTGGAGACCATGTCTCTCAAAAGAGATTGTAAGGAAAGGAATTTCCTTGGTATGATCTTCACAGAGGATGCACTGAATCAGTGTATCCCTCAGCCTCTGTAAGCTCACCAACTTCCTGCTTTTTTTCCCAGAATATGTGGGTCTCTGGGTGTTCCCTGGCCAGCAGAGGCTGAAGGAATGCTTCTGCTGCAGATGGCCACTGCTGCTGGGCTGTGCACAAATGTCAACGGCAGAACTGTGCAAAGGTGAGGAAGGTGAGGTGCTGCCATGTGAAGTCAGGGTTGTGAGCAGAGGCTCCTGCTCCACAGTGCACTCTCCAGGCTCCGGGGTTCTCTGCTCCCAGGGTCCGTTCAGGCAAAATCCTTCTCTCTTTTTCTCCTGGATGGATTTGGTGCTTCTAGACATTACAGATGGAGAGTCAAGACACTGGATCCAAGCAGAGGCAGTGCCTGTGTTCCCTTGTTTGCCCGGCTAGAACAACAAGTTTCTCCAGGAGCTGGGTCCAGCAGCATGTCTAGGTATCAAACTGCCTGCAGGGAGCTCACTAAACCATTGGTGCCTCTATTTACCAAACAGGAGGAGAAGAGCACAAGCTGTCTACCAGCCTCAAGGTGGACTCAGGCATCACCTCAAAAATAGTATAATTTATCTCATATCAGTTGCCTGAGTCCTGTGGGCCTGAACTCTCTGGTTTGTATTTGTATCTTATAAGAACTGCCAAGAAAAGTGTTTTCAAAGTAGTTGAATCAATCAATTATGCCTTTCTTTTGTTTGTGCTTTCTGTGGAAAGCACACAAATGGATGACACCAGCACAACCAAGCTCAGAAGTCTAAAGAGCTTTTATTCCACTTGGTATCACTGCTGCACCAATCCACGGCAGACACCAGCTCAGTCTCTAGGACCTCATTAGAGCTCTCTTCTGTGTTTCCATATAGCAAATCAGCTCATGATTTGTTCTTGAAAACAAAAAACTTTTTGTAAACTATGGTACCCTTTACTCAAAATATTTTCTTTTTTCATTCACTGTATTTAATTTTTTAAATTCTCACCTACTTGTCATTCTTTCTGCTTTTCCTAATTCCAATAATTTTCAATATCATTAGTGCTGGAGGATAGTAAAGAGAAACAGAAGATTATCCCCCCAAAAACAAAAACAAACAAACAAAACAAAAAACCCCAAACGAATAAAAAAACAACCAAACAAAAAAATCCATTCAGAAAGCCGGGGGGAAAAAAAAAATCAACAAGGAGGGCTTTGAGCTTTGAGCTTTTCTGTTTTGCTCAGAAAATTTTTGATTCGTTTTGCACCAAGTGCTGGGCCTGATTCTTCTCCGGCAGAGTGCAGCCAAGAATTACAAAGCGAGTCAACAGACAGTGGAACTGAGTTCATCTGAAAAGTAGCCAGAAAAAACCTCAGGCTATGTTCGAGGTGTCCATTTTTAGAAGGAAATTTGCTTAGGCAGAGGAATACCAGCATATTCAGGGTGAGTGACTCTGTGTGTGTGCGTGTGTGTTTTGGATCTCAGCACAAGGAAGGGGTGTCTTGCCACCCCCAGGGGTCGGGAATAGTGCATGCATGGGGAGGACCTATTATATTATTTTTCTTCCACCTTAATGAACTCCTCTCATGTCCACCTCTGATCAGTGGAGTATGACAGAGGGTGATTGAAGGCCAGTCTCCCAGGAAATGAAGTTTGTTCACACAGCCCAAGTATGCTGGCCCTACTGCTGCCTGCCTCTGATTTATAGGACCAAAAATTCCTTCCTCCGGTAACAATAACGCTCTTAAACTCCAGACCCCTCTCCCTCACAGAACCTCCAGACAGGGCAGCCCAAGCCCAGGAGAGACAGGAGGCACCCAGCAAATATATCCATCAACACAACTCGGGTTTCAAAGGAATACAGGACCCCACAGGGTTAGGCTCACAAAGGTGGGGAGCGGAGGAGTGCGGCCACCACCCTGCAGCACCTCCTCCTGGGAAGGGGCAGCAACAGGAGTGACTATGCCCCAGAGAGGGGCAGGAGCCACAGCATCTCCTATGAGCCAGACGGCGCAGAGAGCCCAAGGTGGTGTTTTCAGGGGAAATTTTGGCCCTCTGACCAATGCTTGATTCTGGGACTGTTCATGAGTCTGCTCTGAGGCCTTCTAACATCAGAGGTTTCTTCTTGCTATGCCTCCTCTGGGATGGGGCTGCTGACTAGGGAGTAGTCCAAAGACTTTGTCTCTCTTTTGTGTTGTGCTTGGTTTTCAGAGAAGATTTCCTGTGAGCTCAGTGTGTTCTGTAGCAATAAAAGGCATCAGCAGATGGCTGAGACTGCTGGTTCTGCAGCACCATGGCTCCCATACAGCACCAGGCTCATACTGAGATTGGCCATCACGGGGAAAGTGTCACACCTTCCTACTACATCTCAGGAAGCATCCTCTCCAGAGCATGATGGGGCCCTGAGGTGTGGCATGCAACAGCGTCCAAGGGTGCAAGGCATGCTGGCTTGACGTTAGAGGTTTTGTCCATATTGTTTAGTGTGGCTGGTTGGTTGCACATGCTGTGTCCAGGCACTGCCTGAGAAGCTGAACCAACTCCCAGCCAGGGAGCCTGCAGTAAATTAAACAGTATGGATGATCTGGAGGCACATTGTTTACAGACTCTTTTGATTTAGTAACACAGACGTGGACATACGGTGTGCCTATCAGGGCAGCCTTTGAGCTGGTAAGACCCGCCCACATGCACATACATGCACACTTTTTCGAGTTGGGGCCCCATGTTCAAGCTTACTATTGCTATCAGAGTTTTGGGTCAAGGGGAGAAAAAAAGCTTGAGCCCTTTTGCAACAGGACAGTTGTGGTTGCCAAACTGCAGGGCAAGTCCTGGCAAGAAACGAGTTCATTCTGTAACTTTTTTTTTTTATCATTTACTTATTAACAGCTCTTTCTGGCTCTCACCTGAAGCTGCTGACCTGTTCCTCCTAGACAGAGCAATTAGCAGGGAGACAATGATCTGCAGAGGGCAAGGAGCAGCCTGTGCTGGGGTGGGGGTGGGGGTGGGGAAGGGCTGCGGGAGGCAGATGATCACAGAGGAAAGAGCTATTTATGGCCCCAAGAGAGAGGATTCAATAAAAGGCCAACTAGCTTGACTTGACTTCCTCTTGACCTATTCCTTCTGGGAGATGCTGGATGTACCTCCCTGCCCCCATGGACTTCCAGTGTCCCCAGTGTCTGGGTACAGGGATAGACTAGTGATGGTGGCAGTAGGCAGAGGAGAATGTGGTGGGCCATGTGCCAGTTCCATTAAACCTGTGAGGTGGCATTTTAAGTGGGTAGGAAGAGATCTTGTAGTCTTCTCCACCACTAGCCCCAGTAACTGCTTCTGGAGAGGGAGACGGGAAAGCTCGTTGCTCTGACCATTGGAAAGGCTCAGTTTCCCCTCCCAGACTTTGCCATGGTTGTTTCGACAAAAAGTCTGTGGGACAGTAACGCTGCGTTCATGGTAGTAGCTAGCACAGAGGGCTCTGATCCCTATCTCACAGTCTGCTGTGCTAACCACAGTGCAAGTAATTGCTTGACAAAGGCAGAGAGCAAGTCTGGCTTATAGTTGTGATTCTGACCTCCACATCTGGGCCAGCCCCTTGATGTCCTGCTACAAACACTGTTTTGGAACATACCCCTTGTAAATTACAAGTCTTTGTATATTTGTGTCCTTCAGACCACCTTCCATTTTTTGCTGGAACCTGCTGAGACTGGTCACAGCTGCAGGGGGCTTCCCAGGCTGACACCTTGGCAAGAAATTAGCTTCGTGGTGCAACTGAATGACAACACGTAAGGAGAACCCTTTCTCTAAATAACAGCCTGCAGAGAGAAGGGCTAAAGGCAAGATATTAAGTTAGATGACCATGTTAAATTGCATCTAAAAAGGAGGATGGTAATTCCTAATATATATTTGATGAAAAATTGACCTTTTTTAAAATGAGAAGCATTTTTATGGAGCAATCCTGTGAGATGCCAAATGTTTTGGCCCTGATCTAGCTAGATATTTAACCACACACTTAATTTCTTAAGCTGCTCATGTGCTTAAATATTTTGCTGGATCAAGTCCAGAGCTCTCCGCATTCTGCGTGGTGTCAAAGGACTAGGTCTGCATTTGCAGCAGTGTTGCTGAATGCAGCCTATAATGATGTCGATCATCACACAAAAAGCATTTTACCTTAATGTACTATCCAACAAAAAAACTTGAACAAATTTCCTTGGGATTTCTCTCATGGATGTGTGTTTCCTGACGATGTTCTAGCAGACAGGTTTCCTAGCCAAACTATGTGTGAGACAGGGCACTTGTAAGTAAAATTTAGTGGGAGCTAATAGAAAATTATTTTGTTCTAAAAATTCCAGGGTTGTCACCCAAGACCTGACTTTAAAAGTGACTGAAGACCCACAAGGAAAGAAATGGAGTGCATGACCACTCCATCCAGTCAAAGCTAGACCAAGATAGTTAGAATAATTCACAGAAATTATTTAGAAAATAATTTCAAACAACAGATGGGGAAGAATTATCAGCTGATTGCAGACAACGGGTGAGCAGAGAAAGAGACCAAGTTCTTGATCAAAGTACTTCTCTGGAGATGGCTGGGTTCAATAAGAAAGGGTTAAAAAATGAACCTGCCATTACAAAATGTGAAGTGGGCTAGCTGAGTTTCACTGGTCCTACTGAAAGGAGTACAAAGAACAAGAAACAAACAGCACTAGGTTGGAAAAGGTGAGTCTGATTTCTAATCTTGAGTGTTGTAATTATGGTGTTAAATGTGCAAGCGCAAAGTGAATGGATGAGATGGCATAACTAGAAAGATTCTGTGGAAGAGAGCTGAGCAGAAACAGGCTCTGTCAAAGCCAAAAAGGATGCATGCCAACGTTGTTTCTCTTGGCATAGGTCAAAAAGCAGTCTGTGTGACAAGAGAGAAATTGGAGAAGAGTGAGATAATGCCCAATTAGATCATGCAGTTCACCTCCCCGAGGCCCGTGACAGACTGGAATTTTTCTGCTGGGGAGGGAAAAAAGAAGTTGTCATAAATTTGAAAAACTTTTTTTCTTTCCTTCCCCTCAAAAACTTAAAACAAAACCCCATTTAAGAATGTCATTTCCAGCTTAATATGTTCACTCTCTGCTGACTGTCTTACAAGAAAATACCTCAGATACCAACTGTGAAAATGCTCAGTAAGTCAATGCTCTAATTTCCTGCTACAACAGAATTTTGGGAAGATCTAATCTTGCTGAAATCCTTCTCAGTCACGTGTAACCCTGAGTGCCATTGCATCAGAGCGTCACAGGCGTGTTATTAGAGATGTTCCTGCTAGTGCATGGCCAGCGCAGAGCCTGACTCACCAGTGCCTGGGTTAGCCCAAGCTGGGACAAGCCATTTGCCCCACAACAATTAGTTACTTCATTCTTGTGGCTCCATTTCATATATGTTGTTACAACTGCCAGGAGCTCTTGCATCTCTGGAGGGAGGCTGACCACCTCTGTAGTTGCTTTCAAGTGAATTGTGAGCCTGCTTCAATTCTGAGAAGATTTTTGGGAATGATTACCATTCTTCTGGACTCAGAAGTCATGATGCTTAGGTTACCCCTAGCTGACAGCCTGACTGGCTGGACTAAATTTGGTGAGAGACTTTTGTACGTAGACAGTAGGAGGGATGGGAGCAGCACCTGAGCATGTGCTGAACTTAGTCTGCGGTGAGGATGTGCTGTGAGCTGGTATCAGGGCCAAGAACAAAATGGTGATTCCTCAAGCCCTGTGCTACCTACCGTACCACAACATCTGCTCAGGCTCTTCTGGCACCAAAATACTCCCTGTAGCCTTTTTCCTTCCTCAGTGCAATCTTCAAAAGCTTTAAATAGAGAAGATTCCTAGTGGGTTTTGCAGCCAGGAAGTTTCTCCCTTAATTCTATTCTGCTTAATTTTTATCTCCATGTCTTTAGAGAGAAGTCCCTGCTGTTATCCTATCATCCTACCTAACCCTGGTTTTATTATCTTCCACCTAAACTTCCCAGGTTTGTCTCCATCATTAGCAATTTTTTTAACATTCCTGGGACTGGAAATTCTGCTCTGTGATGTGTTGGTAAAGATGTAAATCCAGCTTACCAGGCAGTGGCAATCAGAATTATGATTTGTTTTGGAAAATGCTGACTATGAAGTAGTTTCTCGGCATTACTGTATTTCCTTATTGCCCTGTGTAATAGGGTGAGTTGAAGACACCTGCTGCAGGGAGGGACGGGCTTGTACACACATGGATCTTCCCTCAGAAGAGGAGTGGACCTACTCTTTGCTATGCTCTCTCAGTACCGGCACCAGCAGCATTAGCTACAGTAGGACTGGTGGATTTGAACCTGAGCTGGTCAGACTTTAGATAGCATGTGAAACTGGAGGGAAAATGCTGGGGTTTGTGACTACATCTTCAGGACTGAAGGAAGCAGACGAGAGAGGAGTAAATTCAGACCAAGGGAAGGAGCATTGTACTTCTGTTAGGAGGTTGTTGCACCTGGCAGATACCTGTCTCATCCCTCCCTGGGTAAATGTTGAGAATAGCTCCCCAGGTATGGGAACGGCCACCCTCTGGGCTGAAGACCTCGGTCCCTCCTACGTGTGTGGGACCAGAGGAGTGGATGACAGAGGTGCTGCCTTGACATCTCCTCTCCCAGCAAGGAGGGACCCTGTCCTTGCAAGGCTATCAAAGGCCAGCTCAGCCCTGCGTGACCAACTACAACTGCTGCTCCTGTGTCCTTTCCCCCCAGGTGCTGCGTTCATTAGCTGTGAGGCCTTAGTTCCCTTATGGGAACCCTCCCACTCGGCTTCCTCCTGGCTTAATGACAGGCCCATTAAAGAGAAGCCAATAAAGCCACAGTGCAAGAACAGCACGAGGGCCGGCTGCCTGCCCGTTTTCCTCATGTGCAAGCCAGGTCTGGGGGCAGGAGGTGCAGAGACACCCCCGAGTTTTGCAGAGGTGACCTCTGAGAGCAGGGAGAACCTGCAGCTTGTGTCCGGCTTTCGTGCTCCGCTTTGGGGCTCTCTTGCATAAACTTTTCCCAGTGTGGGGTTGGGTTTTTTTGTGGGTTTTTTTTTTCCATCTCTGAGGAGGGAGGAACAAGATCTTTTAATGAGGGGAGGATTAACAGGCCATAAGACTCAGCCCTGAAAGAGCCGTCGGTCTGTGGGGCCGCTCAGCAGGACGCAGGGTAATTGGATTGGATCCCGAAGAGCACCTTGAATCGGTTCTGAGGCGGCCGTGGCGGGTTGCTCTGGAGGGGGCCGGGGGCCAAGGAGGAGGGGAGCGTGCGGCTCTTTAGAGAAGCCAGAGCCAAGATGGGGGATCAGCCGGCTCATTAAGGGATTAGAGTGTTTGTTCTTCTCAAGACTTTTGTTGCTAAAACACTTTGCACAGCATTTTCTGGAGCCTGGGGAGCTTAAAGAGCTTGTCAGAGCCCTGCTCTTGTCCCTGCACAGAAGCAAAGACGCCCTCTCTTCTGGTCTTCCTGCAGATGCCAACAGCAGCTATTGCTAGCGACAGCTCCACTCTTCCACCCCTTCCTGTTTCTGGTCATAGTGTTTCTGTCTCCTGTGTGTTTCGAGGTAAAGGCAGGGGATGACAAAGAGGATGAAGCAAAAGCAGCACATCAGGAGGGAGTCCTTTGACAGTAAGGGACACTGACGGGCTTTTCCCTTAGTATTTGTTGCATGGACAATGAAGGACTTTGCATGTTCTGTGGTGCTCTCTGGAACCTTTTACCTCCCCACAGGCTCTGTGCTTTATCTCCAGCACTTGTGGTAGCAAGTGTGGAGCACAAACTACTCTAATTTGTGTATCTCGCCTTCATATGAAGGTTGTGACTAGAAATAATTTCATAGACTAATTTGCCTACCAGCATCATCTGAAATGGGCTGGCTGTTGAGATGCAGTGCCAGAAGAGGCTTGACAGGGAAGGAATGGTGCAGTGAGACTTTGCCTGAGAGCACAGCTGGCTAAGAAGCTTGGTCCTCCTCTGGACCGTGGTAGAGAAGCTAAAGGCTCTAAAGTCCAAATCAAGAAGCACTCAGACAGGAGTGTGGGCTGTTAGGTGACAATGTCAATGGCATATGAGGTTAGAACTCTGTTGTCATCAGTTCGTCCATCCTCATAGCCCGCACAGAGTCTTCTCACTCAACTATCCTTTACCTGAGCTGCCCTGAGGCACATGGCTCTGGGCATGGACAAACACTGCCCTGGTTGGCCAGGGGTGGAAATGTGGAGCCGCTGGTAGAGCACGGGCCAGAGGAGGTGGTAGAGGGGCTATACAGTATTGGGGATTATCCCATTTTAGGGGCCCTCTTTTCCTCCCATCACTGTGGGATTGGTGAGTGAGCACCAACAATTTCTCGCATGGGTAGCAATACTCTTGGCACAAGGGCCGTGCCGTGGGAGCTCTCTCTCCTGTCCATGGGGTGGGTACATTGGTGTGACCTGAGAGGGAGGGAGTTCTCCTGTGACTTCCTTACGAGGACACTTGGAGGCTGAGCCCGGTGGGTTTGGAGGTTCACCCCTGTATCCTGCCAACAGGATTCTGTCTGGGGAACACACAGCTTGCACCCAGAGCCTCAGCCCCCCAGCTAGGCGGTTGTGTGCTGACTCACCACCTTTCCATGCAGACCAGGATGCAGCCCCCTTCCTCACAGGGCAGTTGGCTGCAGACAGAGTATTAGCTTTAGGATGAATTTGGCCTCCACCTTTAGAGAAGTCTGGGGGCTGATAAAGGGGTGTTTAATAGGTTGTGTGGAGCAGCAGATGGAAGGGAGTTCAGCAGGTCCTTCTCAGCTCCCAGTGTAAGTTGCACTCCCACCTCCTGTCTCTGCCAAGCGGGAGTTTCAGCTGGGAAGAGTGTAGATGGTGGGGGGAGAAGGGGACAGGCAGGCAAGAAGGGGAGGGGTGGTGAGGGGAAAGGGTTACAGGGAAAATAAATGAGACTCCCCTGAAATTAATTGTTTGAAGGGAGTGCCCCACTCGGCTGTGAATTCTGAAATGATTATTGGATTTGCAGGCAGACGGGGAGCAGAACGGGTCGGGTGCACGATTAATATCTTATTGATAGTGGATTAAGAGAGCGAGATCAAATCTTTAACTGAGTGGAGATGCAGTTTATCAATTTGTCACAAAAAATGTAGCAATCAGAAGTGGAGAACATCAGGGGCGGCTTGTGGATCGATCTGTGTCAGTGCCTCACAGTGCAGCTCCACAAGGGGTCTGGCTTCCCCCCAGGTGTCCAGAGAACTGGGGGAGACAGGCTTGGTGATGGCCACGTGAGAACAGCAGGCCGGGGGACTGCCAGGCCTCCGGGTGCAGAGGAACTACTAGGAGAGCTGCAGGGAGGAGATGTCATGCTCCCATGGATGCTGCACAACAGTGCTCCAATGTGGGGTGCAAGCAAAGCAACGATGCCTGGCGAGCACTGGCTTCCCAATATGGTGCCAGTGGGAGATGTAAAGGCTCAGCGCTTAGTACGGCAGTTGATGGGCTTGCAACCCACCAGAGCTACCCAGGCTTCAGGGCATGGTGGGGAACCTGCTAAATAAACTTTTCAAATGACTCAGCAGCAGATAAGTGGTATTCAGTGAGGAGAAAGCTCATGTGCTGTTGGGCTGTATGATGCAAAGCTGTGGGTGCCGCCTAGCTTACTGGTGTGGGCTTCCCACTCCTGTTGGAGACCTGATGTGTTGTTAACATCTGGATGTTAGTGCTTCTGAATTCTGTTCACAGCTCTGCTGTCTTGGTCCTGCTGATGAGAGCTTTCCTCCAGGCAGCCTGGCATCCATGTTTGTTCTGTGTTTTGGGAGTCCGGTTCGTTGACCAGCTCCTCAGCCTTGATCTGTCCGTATTCATGGCTCATGCATTCAGCTATTGAAAGCATCTTGATAGCTGGGCAAAAAGGCAGGAACTCCACCAAAAATATATAGCTTAGAAAACAGTCCTTTCTGCGTCTTGAGGTAGTTCTGTGGCCTGGAACCCCCTTTGCCCACTCTAAAGAGTGTATTGGCTACTTGGAGCCTTCTCAAAAAGCCGGATCTCCCAGTTGAAAATCTCAGGTTTCTCAGTTAGAAAACAAAAATTACCTCTAGCCCATGTGGCCGTGAGCTCTTCAGAGTAACCCCTAAAGGCAAAGGAATAAGAGCCAAGAGTCAGATGGCTGGTACTACTTGTTTTATGAAATCAAACTTCCGATTTGCAGCCCTCCCTTATAGATTCTTGTTGTGAATATTTGGTTTTAGCAAACAGGGAAAATAAACCCAAGGCAAATGTTTAACGAGCACCTCTTTCAGAGCAGGGACTGTAAGCAGCTGTGATGTCTCTGCAGCGGAGCCTGGCACCAGACTTCAGTCACCAGTTGGACTCCAGCATTTTTTATTTTTTATTGCTAACGCAAAACTTCCTGCTATTCCAACAGATGGGGGATGGCCTGTAGAAGCCAGCAGCCTCCTTGGTGGGCTGTGGAGTCAACAGGAGTCTCTGATAGCAATTTCCCTTCTCTTAAGGCCTTGCAGAGCTGTTTTAGTCCCTTGGGCCTTTGCGAAAGATGTTGTGCACCTGGGTGAGGCGTGTGATGGTGGAAAGGCTGTTCACACGGAAGGCAGTCTCTCTACGCTGGCACTGCTAGCTTTGAAGGCAATTACATTCTCACTAGGGTTGTTGGGTTGCCGTGTGAGGCCTTCTGGCTGTTTGCAGTCATTCTCAGGGTCCTGGAGTGCGATGGGGGCTCCTGGGGCTCAGAGGTGTACAGGTGAGAAAGGGGACCCAGCTGGAAGCCCTTGGAAGCTGGATAGAGAAGACAGGGTGTGGGGTGGAGGGGAAGAAAATCGAAGATGAGTTTGTTAATCCATGGCCTTGGTTTGGTGCCTGCTGTTTACTCCTCTATACCATGCTGCCTTTTCCCCAGCAGTGTGTCAGAGCCGGGGAGGGGCTTTGGCTCCTGCCAGGTTTTTGGAGTGCTCTGAGAGACAGTGAGGGGCACCATGCTGCTGTGAGTGCTGCGAGCGCCATGATGGAGGGTCTGGGAGCTGATGAGTCCTTGAGCTTGATAACATGGACAGCTAAATCAAATGATGTGGTTTGTTCTGTGTTGGCACCAGAACAAACGGCTGTATGTCAGCCTGATGTAACTGGTATGTGTTAGCTGAGTGAAACCAGTGTGTGTTCACGGCAGGATGTGAGGTCTTGGGGTCTGCTAGGGTGCACACTCCAAAGAGAAGGGAAAGAGAAGGTATCACACAGAGGCACAGGTGTGCACCGAGATGCCCTTTGTCCAGGCTGGTTCATGATTGAGACCATGAGGTGGAGAAAGCTGTTGGCCATCACCCTCGTGTCTGCTACAGGAGCCAAGTGGGACAGAACTGGGGAGGAATTCATGACATAACCACCTGCCCTGATCTTCATGTGTGACATTCCTCTCCCCCTGGCTCCTTCACTGATCCCACCACAGTCCCTGAGGTTGCATATAGCTCCCTGTACCTTTGCTAGGCAAATGAAGGCTGGTGCATCTCCTAGCTGCCTTGCTCTTTAGATGGAGAAGACCACGTAGCGCTGGTGCAGGCACTGATTTAACCTGGTATTCCTATTTGACCTGAAGAATATGGTTTTCTTCTCTCCTCTTTTTCCAGAACCCACTTTGGGACATGTAATAGGGTGGCCCCTGCTAAGGCTAGATTCTGATGTTGCTCAAGTACAGGGGAAGGATGCCAGAGCTAGGGCGGACTCTTCCCTTCACTAGCAGTAGCTTCCTAACATACGGCCACTGTGCTAGGACTCCTGTAGCCATGACCTTCCCTATGCTGAGCAGCCCCAACTGGGAGCGTGTGGGGTGTCACAGCCATGATTGCCTCACAGCGAAGCCTTGGGAAGTCCCTAGAAAGCAAAGCAGGTGTGGCAAGGGAGGAAAATGTGAATTTGTAGCTAGAAAGGGTCTGAAGAGGAGACAGTGCTGAAGAGGTGCTGAATGTGTGGGGAGGGAAGGCAAAGAGGCAGGAGATAGGAAGGGGGCCCTTGAGATGACACTTCACTGCTCTTTCTGTGCACTACTGTGTAAACATGTTGAAAGCCATAGAGAACCTTTGTTTTGGAAAGAGCCACGAATTAATTGTGATGTACAGGCTGCCCTTCAACAAGCTCTGGGCCTCTCATTCGTTTCTTCCCCCAGCCTTTCATAGCATTGACCCCCAGAAAGAGCAGGGCTGGGCAGCCCCCCTCCACCCCGCCACACCTCCATGGCCAGCAATGGAAGGCAGACCCCTTCCTGAGCCCCCCGCACCATGGGGTGCCCTCACAGAGAGGGATGCACAGGGTTGGCGCCCCCTACCCAGCCCAGGCATCCCTCCGCTCTGTCCCACCCGAGGCCATGGGGAGGACTGGGGTGTGTTGACATTCCCTTGTTGGACAGGCCACTCGTGGCTGTCTTATGACCAGTGTGGCCTTTCCCAGCACCGAGCTTGGTGGGGCTAATTAGTGCATTCAGGGGCGCTGCTGGAGTGGAAAGGCGCTTGTCTGGCGGACAGGAGCTGGGAATTGACCTGGGGGGCTGGCGCTCCCCGCTCTCCTCCCAGCCACCCGCCGGCTCTCGCCTCCGTCTGCTGGGGTGAGTGGAGGCAGCTGCTGGGGAGAGCGGGAGGAAGGGGAGCCGGAATGGGGAAGGCCGCCTCGGCCTCCCCTTGCTAGCGGTGGCTCGGCTCATTTGCAGGGGATGGCGGCTGGAGACGCTGGGCCGGGCAGGCGCTGCCGGCCGGGGCTCTGCACTATGCTGTGCCGGCGGGCGAGGGGCACCGCGGGGCCCTCGGCTTTCACTGCCTCCCGGTTCTGCTCCACAGACCCTCCCTTTGTCAGCCCTCTGAATGGGAGCCCTGCCTGCCCGCGGCCCCACTTCTAATTAGGGCTTCCGCTGCCCGCTCCTGCCCCTCCGCTGCAGCCCGGCCTCCCTCTGCCTCTCCCCCCACCGCTTTTAAACTCTTTGACACAATTTAGCGCTCGCTCTTGCTTGCCCTGGCTGCCGGCCGGGACGGGAGAAAGGCAAAGAGAAGCCAGCCGGAGTGCCAGCAGGCTGGCACGTCCAGATCTCAGCTGGAGGGGCAGGCACGGGGCTGTCCCTGGGGCTGCGAGCCTGGGGGGCTCAGCCGCCTTTGTGAGGGTTCATCTGGGCCAGATGCCCACAGCTTAGAACCCCCAAGTCACCTCTCCACTCCTCACGCTCTGGGGTGGATAGATCTGGATTTAGCCCATGAAACGTGGCCAAGATGTGGTTTTTCTTTTTCTTTTTTGAAAAAAATCTAAATCATACCTCTTGTGGCATGTTGGTGGCTCTTGCCAGAAATTCTTGGGAAGACCTTACTGGAAAAGATTGTTTCACACTTGGGAGGCAAATGAAGGAAAGTCCAAATTTTGTTACAATTTCTGCCTTTGCTTTGGACTGCATGGTGGTACTTAATGGTCAATTCAGGAATTGACGGGCAGCCAGGGGTTTCACATTTACATCCTCCAGACTTTTCCAGACCTCAGGTGTGTCTATACCCAAGGCAAAGCTTTGCATTTTTTTCTATGCAAAACACATTTAGATGTCCCACGCAAGATATGTCTTCAAGAGACTTGAATGTGTATGGCTAATCTCTTACAGAGAAGTGCGATGATGTGTTTATGCAGATAAACTCAAGAAAGGAAAGTAGCTCCAGACAGGATTTACAAATTCTTTCCTGACTAGATCACACGTCGTTGGCTCTTTCTTGGGACACTTGATCCAGAATCTTCCTATTGGCTTTTGCTTGTCACTTTTGATATCGATATTTTTTTGATATTACTTGCTTCTGGGCTGACCTTTCATTTGGGTCAAATACAGTCGTCCCAGAGGAGCAACAGCTTGTGCCTCAGCAGCAGTCAGCCCTGTTGGTTCTTGTCCCTGCGCTGTCCTTGTGCAAGGGGCCACTGAGGCTTGGGGCTCTGGGACATGATGCCCTGCATGGACCCTTTGGTCTGCATCCCCTGCCATAGGTGGGCAGAGAGGAGATTGAACGTGATGGGGTTCTCACACCAGCTGCTGCTCCATTTGCTGCTGGACTGGTTTCTGGGTGACTATGGAGAGTTTGCAGGGAAGAAACCTTTCAGGAGTGGGAGACGGTTAGGGGGTGGAGAGAAGTTCCTCTTTGTGTGGTAATTCCCCTGCTCCTTTCCTCTATCAGCGGCTGTTGGTAGGTGGGAGACACATCTCAGCTGTCCACCATGAGCGCTGGGTCTGTGGCTCCAGCTGCAGGAGCCCCCCATCCGTCTCCCCGCCGACACGAGACAGCCCAGGACGGCCATGATGCCAGCAGCACTTGGTCAGAAAAGCATAGCTGCTTCCTGGGCTGCTAAAACCTGCATAGCCCCAACCCTGCTGCGGTCAGCCCGACGCCAGCTGGGCTTCCGCCATGGCAGTAAGACCCGGTAGGCGCAAGCTGAGCAGATATCAAGGTGTGGGCCAGGGTGGGTGGTGCAGTTTGGATGTTTCTACCTCATCTGATACAATCAGCGTTGCTGTGCACATGCGAGGAAAGTGGTTCGATAGGAATGACCCATGATGCTGGGTTAATTCTGTTTACAAAAGAATAAATATTATAGTGGTGTCTTATAAAAGAGAATCAATAGCTTCCCTTTGCTGGGTGATCCCTTCATGTCTTCGAAAATCGATTCCCCCCCATTCCCCTCCTCCTCGCTGCACAGCTATCTGTTTTTCGGGGTGACGGGGGGGTCAGGCGATTATTGAAGTATATGTGAATTTACAATATTAACGACTCACGACGGTGTGTCCGCAGGTTCACGGTGAATTAATTATCTGTTTAAGAAGCCATGAAGAAATCAATCAATGAAAATTTCTCACTCTTTTGAGAGTGAGGGAGCTTGTCAATTTTTTTTTTTAACATGCACCACATTTAAAGGAACAGTACAGCTTTTTTTTTTTTGGCAAAGGAGGGTCAGGAGGAAGCTGGTTGGGGGCTGAAGGAGATTTGTTTGGTTTGGTGAAGCACTGGCAGGAACAGCAGACTCATTTGCTGGCCTCCTCAGAGGGCAGAAGACACTTAGGATACATCCTGAGCTGGTTTTGTCCTGGAGATAAATCAATGGTGGCCTTCTCTGAGGGGAAAGGGAAAGACCTGGTGTTATGTGGTGTGTGCTAGCAGACGCTGTTTTGGTGGACAGTGAGGTCTGTCTCAGACATGATCTTCTCCCAGCTCACCAGCCCTGCTGTGTCTCTCCTAGAGACTCATCTGCCATTGCTGAGCTGGCAGAGGGCAACATGCGGCTGTGTCTCAGCCGCTCCACCCTGGGGTAGCGAGATGTGGTCCCGTGATGGAGCCAGGAGACAGGGAGTTACAAACAAATAAGAGCAGCTGAAAGCAGTAATATCTCAAATCACCTCAAGATGTGCTGGAAGTCCGGCAGAGAGCTTTGTGACTCAGGCTTCAGCATTGACTGCCATGTCTAAATTTGGGACAGGCAGTGATGAGGGTGCAGCCATAAGGCGTAGGTATGGTATGCCTAGACATGGCCCCTCTGGCCTTCCTCCTCAGAGGCAAGGTCAGACAGCTCTGGACAGCAAATGGCCCAAGACTGCTCATCTCTCCACCTGATACTAAAGCTGCAGGCAGGGGACAGACCCTTACGTTTATGCAGACCTAATTAATAGTTGTGCCACATCCTCAGGGGTCTTGGAGTCATCCAAGGCATTCAGGAGGATGACAGCGTGTGCTGGGTGATGGCAACCTGTACTGTTAACAGCATCTGGCTGGGGTCCTTATGTCGACTTGATGATGTTTCTCTGTTTGGATGGGGTTTGATGACATTTGAATACTGGATGTGAGCATTTTCTCTACATTTCAGGCCTTGGCAGGCAAAACATATAGACTTTGATGCTGGTCAAAAAACTGGCAGGGAAAGATGGATCCCAGAACTTCCCAGAGGGTGAAGGGGTTTGTCTCTAATTCCTTATTCCTGTCCTGACCTTCCTTAAAACTAGCCCCTTCTCACTTCTCTTGTGTCTGTGGAGGATGTAAAGTATTGGGACTTGTGCAATGACTGATATCCCAGTTAAAAAAAGAACGATTGGGACAGAGGGAGAGAAAAGGAAACTGAAAGGAGAAGTGGGCATGAGGTATGCAGAGCCTTTGGCACGAGAAGTGAGTTGGACACTGTCCCTTTCCCTCATCCCTAACCACCAAACAGGGAGCAAGGCAGGGATGCTGCAGAAAGCAACTACAGTAGTTGGATAGGGGAGGGACAGAGGGAAACATGTGAGGGTGGCAGGCAGCTGGAGACCCTGTCAAACAGGCTAGAGGAGGGGAGGGAGCAGGGACAACCTCTGAGGCTGCTTCTGCCCTTGCAAGCCCAGGCAGACGTGGCCCTTTCCCAACCCCATAATCCTACTGGCCTGTGCTGAGAGGAGTTCCCGCCAGGCACACCCATCGCTGTAACCAGAATGGAGAGAAGAGCCCATATTGACACAGGAGCATCTGTGTCAGTAATTGTCACGCAGCCTGGAAAATTGCTTCAATGTGCCATCCCCTCCAGCCACACAGCTCAGCAGTAGCAGCAGGCCTGAGGAGGGCTGCGCTGCTGCCAGAGAGATGGAAAGAGCCCTGGAGCCAGTGGAAGGGATGAGGACCCCACAGGGACCTGCTGGGTCCTAGTCCAGGTCCCTGTGTCCTGACAGAGTCTCACCTGATGGCCGCTTGGCAGCTGCTGTGGCTGCAGTGCTCTGTTTTACTCAGCTCCATCGTCCTCAGTGCAATATTCCCACAATGTTGCCCTCGGTACAATATTCAGACCACAATGCAGGGTGGGTGAGGGGTGGGTGGGGGTGGAATTCCCATCAACCTTCAGGCTGACATTTACACCAACCAAAGGAGGTTTGAGAGAGGGTCATGCTGTCCCTCCCTCCCAACCCTTACTTGGCTGCTGGGAACAGGGGGTCCTCACCAGTTTACTCCAGATAAGCACCCAGCTTTTCTTCCATCCATATATGCAGCTGCTTTCTGAGTCTAGACAAAGCCAGAAGAGAAACAAAAGGTGAGGTTTCCCCAAAAGATTAGGTACGCATTTGGAGGCTGCATAAACCACAGCTTTTGAGATGTCACATTTTGGAGCCATTGGGTGCCCTTCGAAGTTACCAGGTTGACTAGAGGTGACTGGTTTCACTACCATCTGTTCTTTTTCTGTACTCTCTATTCTGTATTGCCTGTGCATTTTAATGGCAGTGCAGTTCCAGCAGTGATTATTAAATTTGCCTCCCCAGATCCAGGCATACAACTTTGACAAAAGACTCCAGGCCTAATCATGATATTCTGAGATAAGCGAGGCCTCCAGAATTTGGCTTAGTGTAAGAAACTCTTTAAAATATGCCTTTATTTGTAAAACGTCATGGTTAAAGCCAACCTCCAGATCTGCTGATGTTGGGTGCATACTCCTCCACCTAAAAGGTATCCTGCCCCTCTTATGCCCTAGCATCTTCAGTGATGAGAGAACCAGCCAACAATATAAATGCCAAAACCAAAACCAAAATACCCTCAAGCCGAAGAACAACAATTCAATTTAATACTAATGACTTTACCAGCACTCCTTTAATGGCTATGGATTTTGCCTATCTATTGGAAAATGTTTCTGAGATGAAGAGTCTGTAGCCTGTTTTCCAGAGGAGGAGGTATCATTGGTCAGAGTTGTTCCCAAGGCATGATATAATGTAGGACTGCAAGGTCTCCTGGGCATTCCCAACACAGTCCAGTTGGGATGCAATTAGTGTTGTGACAGGGAAAGTGGATACAGCCATCCATCGTGGAGCCTGCAGAGAGTTATGAAGCAGACTGCTAATGCCTTGCTTTGCCCTTTGGTTTGGCATTGATTTGCTGCAAGTGCATCTCTAGCCCTGGCACAATCAGCATGGTGATTTTGTCTGGGTCTCTCCACTGCTCATAGTTAGGTATTATGCCACAGATACCCAATGGATGCAAGTAAAAGAACCCATGGATTTCAACTCAGTTGACTCCTGAGATCAATATAGTTCATTTCTCTGAAGACCTCACTAGGAACCATATGATAGCCTGTTAACAGGGCAGTTGTGTCCCGCATTAGAGGTGGCTGCATTAGAGAGGCAGATGAAATTACTTAAATACAGGGAAGTCCAGGTGCTTGCTGGCATCTACACAAGCAAATCAACGTGTAAGCTATCCCTGTTATACTCTTGGAGGATGACTGGTTCTGACGGAGCTGTGGTGTGGAAGTCAAATGGATATCACGTGCACAAAGGGTGCCATCCCCGTGAGCGGTAGGCAATGTTTCAGATGAACCACTCTTTGCCCAAGGTTCACTAGGAAGGAAAGTTCCATCTGCCCTTTAACCACATTCCTAGCAGGTCAGAAATGCCACAAGAGCAGTCAGTGGAAAAGCCAAGTGCCACAGCTAAAGCATTGATTGAGAAGACCTGAATGAAAGGAGGAACATCATGGTTCACAGTAGACCTTCCATGTTTCATATTACTGGACAATAATATTATGCAAAAGGGATGAAGAAGCTAAGCGGATTAGAGGCTAATACACTGCTACGAAATATAAGCAGTTGCTCTCATGGAATATGTTTATGGCCCTCACATTGCAACTACCACCAGAACAGGTGGAACCACCAGATCTACCAGGACAGCTGGAGAGTTAGTAAACTTGTCCAGTGTGTGATATCCAATACATAGCAGATACACATTTTAACGTACTGGGCTTGTGTTACAAGAAAGAGGCATTTCTACAAATGCTTCAGAGACCAAAGACTTTCCAAATGGAGTGTCTTTATTCTTGAGATCTGATTTCTGCCACTTCATTTCCTGCTAGAGCAAAGACAAACTTCCACATGATAGACTCCCAGAGTCCAGGTAATAGGTGGGAGGCTTCAGCCAAAACAACCTCCATCGTTTAGTCCATTCAGATACAAGCCCATATGGGGGGTATGTCTGCCTTGCAGAAGAGTCCAACAAGAAGTCTACAAGGAGAGAAGTTCACTCTGTGACAGCTTTCTGTGTCTAGGCACACTCCTCCAAGGCTACGCATGAACAAATAAGCCATGCCTCTTGCATCTAGCCAACTCCAACCTCTCCTGCGTACTGCTATGCTTCAGAGCTCAGCTCTGACTGCACCTGCCAGCACAGGCACACTCAGTGAGCGACAGCGCCTGCTGTCAACTGTTGACACTGAGTGGAGAGATTTGGCCAAGGACACAGAGGAAAGGAGTAAAAGAGTGAGGGCTTGAACCTGGATCCCAAGCAAGTACACTCTCCTCTTGTGACTGAATGTTTGAGCAACTACAAAAAGGTTTTTTTTTTTTCCCAGGGAAAGCTCTGTCATTGCAGACTTGCCATGGCCTTTCTGGCCTGTTGGAAGAGGATGTTCTGCCAGGGAGCCAGTCTGACTGCTTCGGTTCAGTATGAGGCAGGGAAAGAAAGTGCCCCTCAGACTCCAAGCTGCTGCTCTGCTGCAGATGCAGCTCCAGCTATACTTGCTGATTCTTTCCTGAGAGACCATCCAGACCCACACTTAGGTGAGGAGTTCCCAGAACTGGACTTCCAGATGGTGGTAACAACTCAGGCCCTGCTATGAGCCAACCGTTGGCGAGGGGGTTACTTACCCTCTGTAAGTGTTGATCTCCAATTGTTCTGACACCAGCCGTCATTCCTACCACCAAGAATCTATATTTCCATCTTTTTGATTCCTTTTTAATGTTCAGTTCCCAAGGGCTGGGTTCTCTGGGCTATGCCAGTCAGCATGAAAATCACCTGCAAGGATGATCTTCCAGAATCACATGAGAGTGATGAAGATCAAGATCTTTAAGCCCGAGGAGGTTGATTTACAGCTTACAATTTAGCTAATGTGGCTTAAGGAAACCCAGTGAAGCCCCAAGCCCTTGATAATTGTCGTATCAAGTCCAATATGACCATCACTAAGTGTCACCTGACTCCATGTTTCCTTTGCCACGCATCACTGTGGGAATAAAACAGGAAATCTTAAAGGTATCTACTGCGCAGACTTTGCCACTACTCAGCTTCTCAAATATTTTCTTTCTAGGTGTACAAGGTAATGCTGTGATGGTGATGGGACAGGCATCACCCATTGGGTCTTGTGATGAGGAAGGGCTGTGGTGCTGGAAAGGATGGGTTTTGCACCCCTGTGTGGAGCATAGATGCCCCAGCATGCATTTTGCTCTGCTACAGAGTGCCCCAGCCTCCTTCTCTTCACTGCTTGAGAATCTATCAGGCAGCCCTGCAGCTCAGAGCCATGTCTGACTGGCTGCATGAGGGCTTGCCTGAGGACCAAGTGGAGGGATAGTGGGGTGCTGCAACGTTCAGGCCCAGCTGCTGTGAGATGCAAGGAAGTAACCAACTGCAGGGCTGGCCCACTCAGCGTGAGAGATGCCATAACCTGCAGTGTCTTTGCAAAGAGAGGTTGCACCTTTGTATTAAACCAAGTGCTATCACAGATCACTAGGGGAAAATGGAACAGATTTAGCTTTCTCAGTGTGGCTGCAGAAGCAGCCTCAATGGGAGAGCTGGTGTGGCCATGACCAGGGAAAAGGTTGACCTTCTTCTCTCCTCTCACCCACTCCAGGTTGCTCGTCATCTCAGCCATTCAGTCCACCGGCAGTGTTTGCCAGAGAAGGCTTTGCAAATTTCCACTGCCCAGATGTCCAGAGCTGGAGAACTAGGGGTTGATTATCCCACACTGTCACTCCCTGTGGGGCTTTGGGAAACCTGCGTGAGTATGTGAGTGGGGCGCACATGTCCCAGCGAGGGGCGTTGTGTACACACTTCTCCACTCACGGAGGCTTAGCTGAAGTGCCCCCCCCCCGCCCCTCCCCAAAGCACCCCTGACACTCTAGGTGAATATTTGAAAGACAGGATCGGGGCTTTGGTTCGAGAGCCTCTTTGTACAGTGCTAACTGGTTTCAGGGCTGTAATTATCTCTCCAAGAGAAGCTGTAAATTGGATTAAGGCACTGAGTTGCAGCTGAGTGAGCTCCCTCCATTGCCCCACCTGGTGGGCTGCTGAGCGATAACAAAAAATGCCGAGAAATCGGATTTGGATTCTGCTTCACACTCATGGCTTCCTTCTGGAAAAAATGAAATTTTTCCGGCAGAAAGGGCTGGCATGGGTTTGCTGGCAGTATCAGTCCTGGGCTCGTATCATCTGCTGGCATTCTTCCGGAAACGCGATCCCCTCCGTTATCAGAGAGAAATAAATAAATAAACAGCAGGAGATGTTTTGGCAAGGAAGGAGGAATCACACCAAGAGGCGTGCGCATACGCGTGCGTGCACACACACACACCTCGGCACCGTGTCTTCACAGCCCGAGCTGTCTGTCTCAAGCAGAGGAGAAAGAGGGAGGTGGCAGTACAGACACAGGGAGATGGTTTTTTTTTTCTTTTTTTAATTTCTGTCCTCTGGGATGTAAGAAGAGCCCGTTTTTTAGCAGCTTGTGTTGAAAGCATAGAGGGCCTGGGCCTTGTACTGCTCATGATGCAAATCACTGTCCCCCTCACTGTTCCTTTCTCATGGGTTCTTTCAGCCCACAAAAAGAGGGTCCAAAATTTATGTTGAGAGACAATACAAGTTCGCTTGCAGATTTCAGCATCTTGACCAGGACAGACTAACATCAAGCGTGGGACTTGACCGCCCCATTTTGAGAGAGGAGAAGCTTCGTATCCGGGTATCTGGGGTTCTTTTTATACCCAGAGGTGTGTATTTCCCTTTTGGACACACAGGAGCGCTGCACGTTTGGGGCGAGGCTCTGTAGGAAACCCAGCAAGAATGGGCAGTACCAATTAAGGCCCCTGAGCAAAACCATCAGGTTACACTCTGAACTTGTAGGACCGAGGAAGAATACCACAGCTGATGGCTTCATTTCCAGACAAAGTTTATGATGGAGCATTTTTGTCCGTGGAAGAACCAGATTATCCTGGGTTTGGAGGCAGGCTGAAACACTGCCTGCTCTTCACAAATAGAGATCCAGTTTTTCAGGTGAGGCCAATCAGTATTTTATCCATAATCTGATTTATTCTAACTCTTAGAGCTATCAAATGGGGCTTGTGTCTGCCTGCAGTCTTTTGGGCTGTGCCATCTGCAGGGTTTCCTCCCACTGCTAGGCAGCTCCAACCAACAGGCCATGGGGGACACCAGGAAAGGCATCCCTTGGTGTCTGTGGCGGTGACACCTGTCACCCATTGCATCTTAGGTGCAAGGCAGCTGCCTCTGCCTGTCGGCTGCCCCTGCCAGGTGGAGAGAAAGCACCCCTGGCAAGGACTTCAGTGGCTGCCCTGGGCTGCACAGCTGCTGCAGGAGAAGGGGTGCCTCTGACGAGAGACACGCGCCAAAAAAACCTAAAGGGGAGTGGCAAACCTGGGGAAGCAAGCCCCCAGTCAGCTGGCACCTCGCATGCACTGCAGGGCCAGTAGTTCCCTGTACATCTCCAGTGTGTTAGCCAAACTGTTCAAATGCTGTGGAGATGTTCTCCAAACTATCTCCTAATGTAGCTTCTTCCCCGTTGTGTCCCCAGACATCAGTATCTCTGTTAAATCCCTGCAATTCCTCTTGTCCTGCCATCTGAGGGCAGCCACTGCACCATGTCCATGTGGCCTGACACAGCCCTGGGAGGGCAGCCCTGGTCCTGAGGCTGAAGGATGGTCTGCCAAAGGAAGCCACAGTGGACGTGCACAGAGGAGGCTTTCTGCAGCCTTGCTGCTCCTCACAGTTTGTTCTTGCCTTATGCTCCTTTCCTTTGGTCCGGATCTCATGCTACAATGCGGCCCCACAGCATGGCGCCTAGAACAGCCTGTCGGCCTCTCTTCTCTCTCCTGCTCTCCTCAAACCATCTAGAAACCCATTTTCTCCTCTGCTGAGTTGTTAGAAAGCAAAAGAAATGTGCAAGTGCTCAGCACTCGCAACTGAGTTCATCTTGGATGCATGCCCTGAAAATAAAAAGGTCACATCCCTCAACAGGACCCAGATCCCCCCAGGATATACACAGTCACACTTTCAAAATGTCCCAGTGCTTCCCATGTATCCTGCAAATTCCCCCCAAAACACAGTGGGGTAGTGAGCAATTTCCTGCTGGAAATTCTGATTTCCTTTGGGTGCCATTTAACGCTGATCTTTATGTTTCTGTCAGCTTAACTTATTATTTGGTATTCAATTTGGCAATAAAATTTTTATATACCAGGTACTGTGTATAACAGATACGGAGATAGATACGTGTTTATGTGTGTGTGTTCCTGTAAATTATAATAAGAATTTTGTTATTTTGTTCATCAGGTTCAGTCCTGTTTTTCACACCTATAAAGCTTTTGCAAATACTAACATGGAGAGGACAGATATACTGATTCTTATCATTGTTAAAACTTCTTCAGTGATAACGTTTTGGTTTCTTTTGCATTTAAATATTGAAAAACACTAGAAGAGCTGCATCTTTAACTCCAACATTCCACAGAAGGACTGAAGATTCATAAATTATCTTATTTATTTCATTAATCATTCCTGAAGAGAGAAGGATTTAAACATGTGCTAGGAGTATGGTGGGGACTTAAAGTGGAACTGTAATTGCTGAGCACTACTAGTACGTATGATGCTGGATTCCTCCCCAGGAGTGACTGCATTTCAGTGATGATTTAGGTGGTCCTTTACTGCATTTTGCCACCCTCTACTAGAGTCCCTGAGCTCATGAAGTTTACATGTACTAATGATCTCTTCTTGGCTACTCTCCCTAGGAGACTGATACATGCACTCCACATAGTTTTGGAAATTATTTTATATCTATAATGTTGAGTTTGCAAAGATTTTCCCTCACTGTATCTGTGTGTGTTTCTTTTATACCTTTTACTGTGTGTTTTGTTGTCCTTGCCATTTTAAAAGCAGGAACATGATTTATAGATGAAATTAATGAGCAAATCACCTGATGCTGAACTGATCCTGGATGTCACAGTACTTTAAACCTGATGCTGGTGCAAACAGAACAGAGACATCTGGGCTTCTCCAGATTCCCAGTCCTCTAAACAATATGGCCTTGGGATCATTACAGCTAAGGTTCTTGCTCCTGCATATTTTCCTTTCTGCAGGATAGAGGAGTAACATCTTATTTTCTGCTCATCAGGCTGCAGTTTTGTTTGTGCCTACAATTAAAAGCAGCAGGCCAAATCCCTCTGCGGTTTAACAGCCCCGAAGTCAATGGAGTTGCACGAGTGATGAATTTGGCCTGAAAGCTTCTGGTCTCATTGTAGTTGGCTGCCCACAAGCCCAGATCTAAGGCATGTGTTGGGTGGATTTATATTTATGTTTGAGAATGAGAAGACAGTCAGAGTTAGGTGCCTTTTGCATCCAATGTAAGTCATTAAAGGCTGCAGAGTCTTCTGCATGGAATCAGGTTCTTTTATTTTCCTTCATTCTAGCAGGTTATTTTTTGTCTCTCCACGACTCTCTTACTTCACATACAGAACATAGGACGTGGCAGATAGGGTGCCTCAACTGTGCCAGTGCCTAATGGGATGACTTTGGCAGAGCATTTTAATCTCTCTTTTCCTGAGTTCAGCTTCTACTTCTCAGACCTCTGTTACGTGTTTTTAAAGCACGGTTTCCTTTTTACCCCTCAAACAGCTGTCAAGAGCCTAGTGTAAACCTCCCAGGATTTGTGTTAGAGCTGTACAGATAGTCTGTGCCCCAAAAAGCTTGTAAGTTAAATAGCCAGGAAGGACAAGTGCAGGAAGAGAATGAGTCAGGGCTCCAGCTTTTAGATGAAGGTTTACAGATTTCCCAGAGTGGATTCTCTCTTCCTGCAGTTTCAGCCTCCCTAGTTCTTCTTACTCACGCAGTAAACACCTCACAAACACCCATTCTTCCCTTTGCTAAAATTTAATGTCTTTTCTTCCTCCCCTACAAAATCCAGGCTTATTCCTGATCTTCAAGCAAGCAAAAAGCTGTATTTTTGAGCTGGAAGGAAAATGAGCCCTACAGCTACTCACAGGTGTGCACCATTCTCCCCTCACCCCTGCTTGGCATTGCAGAACTGGAGGTTGGGCTCAGGACTCATCCATCCTCAATGGGCTCTGCAGCGAGACTGGACTGTCCCTTGGTGAGAGATATGGATGTGGACTCCAAGATGAGGACATCCTACAAGTGTGAGTGCAGGGGATTTCTAGAAAGGAGGAAAAACACAGACATGGGGGCAAAAGTGATGCAAAAGGGAAGGGAGAGAAAGGGTGGATGAACAGGATTCCCATTTCAACTTTATCTGTACAAGAAATTTTAACTGTAGCAGCAGGATAAACACAGTACATTTCCCTCCAGCTTTTACACTGATATAAATAGGCTTTTTACCAGTTTAACTTTATTCTCTTGTAGGCATGAAATTAAGCTACACAGGTATTGGGTACACATATACCCGTATAGCTGTGCTCACAGTCTGAGGGGGGTTGTACTGATTTAGCCACAGGGGTTTTTAAGCAGATTAAAGAAGTTAAAAGATGCTATTTAAACCATCACTAGTAATATACATTGATTCCTAGCTGCAGCCTTTCTTTTATCTGTATTTTCTGTACCAAAGTGCATACATGCACATGAGCTTTTGCATCCAAATCATACTGATTTTCCTCTTTCTCTTCTCCATTTTTCTCTTTTAATCACCAAGTGAAAAGTGTGTGCAGTCTGGACTTTAATTTTGTTCTTCCCTTCATTAGAATCTGAAGATGCTTTTCTAGCTTCAGAGAAGTGTAGGAATGACAGAAGGGAGGAAAACAAAGAGTTGCTATTGCTCTGCTTTTTCAAACTCCCTCAAGTTCAGACTATTTGCAGTGTAACTAAAAGAAATAAGAAAAGTTGAAAAGTAAGCAACCAATTGAAAAGAGACAGCATTTATTGCAACACAGTCAGCTCTGAGTCGAGGAAAGCAGCATCTCCTGCCTTCTTATCAGTCCCACTTTGGGAATTAAATATGTTTTCAGTATTTCTAATTCCAGATTTTAAAAAAATATATATTAAAAAAAAGAAGGGAAAACTGAGGAGGAAAACAAGGAAAGGAGGATGGGTGGAGAAAAATACAGCTAGAGAGCAAGAAGGAGAAAGAAGACAATTTCTACCTGCAACCCATGCACAGTGTTTTAAAAAGGGTTCATGACAATTTGTGCTTCTCTGCATGCAATAGCTTGGACTGGCTGCTTGCTTTAACCCTCTCCTTCTGTCAGTGGTTTAACTCTGACTGAGGCTGAAGCATCGAGTAGACACCATTGGTTGTAGCCAGCAAAGTCCTATCAGCCATCATCATCATCATCATGGCTTGGCTTCGCGGACGAAGATTTGGGAAGGGCTTTAAACATGAGTACACCCTTCAAGCCTGCGCGGTGGATTTTTTAGGTGAGGCGCAGCGTGCGCGAGACTGGCCCCACCCTTTACACCTGAGGTTCATCTGCCAGGGCCTAGCGAGCTTGGACGGTGACAGCAAAGTCCTCAGGTCGTAGGTTTGGTTAGAGTATCCTTCTCTTAGATGGATGGCCTTACAGGGCTAAACGAGCTCCATCTGCCCGGGTTTGGAGTTAGAGTTGTCCTTCTCCTAGGATGGTTGCCCAAAGGCTAGTGAGCCCATCCTGCTCGTGGACACACTTTGTCTGACCCTTCAGTTGAGACCTGTCTGGCTTGGGAGACCCTACCGGAGGCATATGCCACCACCAGCATAGCTCTCAACTTCACAAGGGCACGCAAGCTCTTTCCCCACGGCAAGTGGGTGCCCGTGAAAGAGTCTATCAGCCATAATGACTAGCAAAAGCTAGACCAAGCCATGAGAAATAGGATAAACCCCACACTTTCTTGTGACAGTGCTGCTGAAATTACTGTCTCCCTATTAAAATCCCACTGCCATCCCCTCCCCCCTTCTTCCTCACAGAAGAAAAAAATGACATAAGTGCAAAACAATAAAGTTTTGAGTAATTAGTGATGCACAATTTTATGAAAGACCCCAACAATTTAAAGAAACCTGTTTGGTTTCCTCATCAAATCTCATTAAATATAGAATGGATGGAGCCGTGTGGAAAGGCAGAAGGCTGGATGTTCAAAGGGCTGTGGGAAGTGGATGAACAGTCTTGGGTAGAGCACAGGTGTGTTGGGCAGATAGATGGACAGGTGTGTGATACACGTGTGGAGGAGTGGCTGAACATGGAGGTGACAGAAATATGCACTTTTATGACTGGGCTGACAGGTAGGAAAGATGCTTTAGAAGTTCAGAAAACCTCTGGTACAGCTCTTTGTTCTGCCATCACCTTTCAGGTGGCCCTGGGTAAATAGCTCACTCTTTCATACACAGCAGATAATCTCACTGGAAATCAGGGGGAGTAAATACTTCAGAGATTAAGAGATGCTCATATTCTGCAGTAACAGGGCTCAGACAAGCACCTCAGAGAGGATACAGACATGGTCTATGGCCAGGACACTCTGTTAAAAATCTTTGCAATAACATGAATTCCCCTCCTAGCCTGCTGCCTCACACCTCATCCTGGTGATCCTTAACAGCGCCAAGTTTCAAACCAGCTCTACCAGTGTGCTGGAATGTCATCAGGCTTTGAAAGCTTTGGACCTGCTATTGCCCTTATTGCTTCAGTAAAGATGGTTTAAAATGCTATCTAGGGAAGTTGGTGAAATGCTGGTAATTCAGCAAGAGTAGTTCAAAGATCATCTCTGAACTGCTTTATCTGGATGGAGTCTCCAGACAAGCTCCCCACACCTGTGTCAGAGTGAATGTGTCTCTGCAGAGAACCAGTGGGACGAATAGCAAACCATCTGCACCTTCACTCATTAATGTTTGAAATGACACTAGGAGAATTCAGCACATCTTTTAGTCTACAGAGATTGATAAATGTTTTCAATTTCAGTCCACTGACAAAGTGCAGGTTTAGCTGTATCTCTCAGTGGCATCTGGACTATGAGCAGAGCCATAAAAATGGGGCATTTGAATGATCTTGCAAGAACATCCTGCTGGTTCAGCAAAGCTCCAAGGAATTTTCTCAAGCGACACCACTCCCAGTTGGAATATATTTACATTATTGTGGAAAAGACTTCTTCTCTTGATAATTGCCATGGTCAATTCTGAGACAAGATTTCATCGAGCCTTTTAGATAATGCTGCAGTAAGTATATATTGTACACCAAGGACAGAGTAGATTAAAACCTACTGGTGATGGTCATGACCCAGGACCCTCTGAATTTGGTGTAACTGTTCTCACTGAGGTTTCTTTGTCTGGCGAATCCAGACCATCACTTGCCTTGGATCTTTGGCAGTTAAATGGGAAATAAGGAACCTCTTATCACCAGGGACTTCCATTTGAGATGTCCAATGTGTCTGGTGGTCATCTGTGGGACTTGAGGGACAAGGGACTTCCAGATAGGAGGGATGTTCATCCAAAGCCTCCAGTTATACCCTGTTCACAAGTACCCCGACTGGCTCTTTCTGGCTCTGTCAGCCTACATGAAGACACCGACTCCCAGGCGCAGTCTGGATGCATGTGGCCCCATTTGGATCCTGTTGCCTTCCCGCTTCTTTTCTCCATGGGTCCTACTGAACTGCCTCCCCAGTCCCGGATCCAAAAGCATAATGGTTTTATGTAGCTTGTAAAATTCTATTATCTCTGTATTCAAAACTCAACAACTGGGAAATGGCTGTAATAAGCGTGTTATTAAGCGTGTAAATACACTTTAACTTCAGACCTCCAAAGGAAGTCTCTCGCTGTCTTCCTTGCTGCTTCCCCTCCATGTTTTTGCCATGCGGTCGGATTTCACGGATAAACGCACTTTCCCCCCTCTCCCTGGCTGGTGTGCTGTCCCATTTGACTGTGCTAAGGACGATGCTTCCCTCTGCTGAGCGTGTCACAGAGTCTCCTGGAGAACTCAGAGTCTTTGAAGGAAGACAGGTACTTGGTGAGGATGGGGGGCATGGGGAAGGGTGGAGGAGGGCTGGGGTGGGGAGGGGAGGAAAACATTAGAAAAAAAGAAAGAAGCCAAGTGCATTCTTTCTGCAACACTCAGGAAAAAGAATGTTTCACAGGGGATTGGAAAGGCGAAATTTTTTCACATCCAAATGGATTGCAATTTCCCTCCATTTAGCACCTGAAGGTAATTAGCTCGAAGAGACTGTCGGCTGAGAAACACGTTCATGGAACATTAACTCTCATACATTCTCCAGTTGCAGGGAATTAATAGGAAAGATTAAAGTTTAAAGAGAGCAAAATGCCATTACCTCGCAAGCCACCTCTCTCAGCGGCAGTAACTAGCCCTCACTAACCTAAAAGCACCATTGGAGTCCCTGGCTCCTGCTTCAGGCAACAACAGATGAGACGGGCCCCGTGCTGCCCCGAGCTGCCCGTCCGTGGGCTCTGGTGACCCGCCTGCAGGCAGCGACAGCAACGGGGCTTGTGGCTCTGACAAAGATGTGATTGTCTGCTGCCATATGAGTGCACAACTGCATGTCACCTTGGGACCAACACGCATGTGCATGTACCGCTCTATAGGTGCCAGGTAGTGTCTTTTCAGGAAGATGTGAGCTGTGGTTGCCCTGCCACAGCAGAGCCAAGGACAAAGTGCCCAGCAGTGGTCCACTCCACGCTCCCACCAAGACCTCAGATTGGCATGTGGGGCAGGAGGGAGGGATGACCCCTGTGCTCCCCAGGCATCCCCGTATCGTCTCCCTCCCATTCCCGTGCCCCGCTGGGAATGCTGGCAGCCTGCTGGGCTCATGAAAAGTCCAAACCACAACGCTGCAACACAAAAAGGCCTCACGGCTGAATTTGCTCTGTGAATGATATCAAATCTGTCCTGACGGAGGGATTATGCCGCCTTCTCAGATGGAAGACAAAAAAAAAGCATTAAAGGGTGGGGGCCTTATTTTGAGGATTGGGGGGTAAAGTTTATATAAGCTTCAGCACTTTAAAGATTTCCATGTTGCTTTAGCATTTCAGGGAGAGAACATGAGAGAGAGAGAGGGAGAGAGAGGGAGAGCGAGCGAGAGCGAGATGAAATTGAGACATGGAAGAATTTATTGCCCAGAAAATTCCATTCTGCTATCTGATTCGAAAAGTCCAGTCCCCCCAGCTTCGGAAAATCTATTTTCCACATTTTAATACCCTGCAGAACAGTCCTCATAACTCATCCGAGTGTGTTAAGCACAGTTTTATTAGATCTGAAACAAATTTTGGTGGGGAGATACTATAGGTCATTAACCATGGAGTAATTTTATCCTTGTTTCCCTAATGATGCCATAATGGCGAGCGAATTTCTTAACTAAAGACCAAAGAACATTTTGAAGGTCAGTTTCATCTGTGAGCTCCTTCAAGCGCTTCTCGGAGAAGATTGGAAAACTCGCCGATTTTTTGAAGAGTCATTAATAATGTGAAAGCTGAAAGAGCTCTCTCCCATTTGCGTTCCTGCTTTTTACCTTTTAATTTTATATCGCTTTAGTCCCTTTCTTTTTCTCCCTCACTCTCTCTCTCTTTTTAACTCTCGTCTAGAGTGGCCTCTCGTGTAGCTGAAAAATGAAATGGGCCATTCGTGAGGGCATCCTGAGCTGAGCTGAGGCAGGGCAAGGATCCAGGAGGAGGAAAGGGCAGCCCTGGCACTGGGTGCCCACCGCTATGGACGGGCACCTGCTGCCATAAATGTCCCTCCAGCAGCTCTGGGGGCCAGCCTGGCTGAGGGGCAGCCTGATTCCCCATGCCAGTGTAAATAAGGAGTGGGGTTGTTTGAGCCTATGGCACTGCATCTGTGTGAAAGGAGGGAGAGGGACCAGGCTGTCCCCCCCGCTACCTAACAGGGCACATGTGTTTTTAGCCTGTCTGAGCTAGCTCACTCCTGGATTTATGGAGGGTTGTGCTAGCAGAGTGACTGAACATGAATGTGCATGTGTGTGCATGAGTGTTTGTGTGTAAGGTCTGTGTGTTGGTGACCATGAGACCATTACCGGGGGCATATGAAATATTGGTGTATATATTTGATACGTGTATATATATATATTTGTATATATACCTGTGTGTGAATTGACATTTATGTGGAGATATGTTGCCAATGGATGACTTTGTAAAAAAAAAAAAATAGCAAGATGCTGTATAAGGATTATATGGAGCCTGCCTGCATATGTGTGCTGGGACTGCAGGTGCACGGAGGGGCACATGGAGTAGGAATTAGCGTGTGCAGTATTTGGTTTGCGTGGATTGCTGTGCTCAAGTTTAGAGTGCATATGTATGTTTTATATGTGTTTGGGGGAACACATGGGGGGCTCTTTGACTGGATGCTGATTTATAACCCTCTGTGTGCGTCAGTGTAGTGAATAGATAACAGCATTACCATATTTTGCACAGAGTCCGTCTGCACTTGTGTGTGTGGTGGTTTTTCTAGCTGTATCACAGGCGTCAGTGGGCAGCAGGAATCTTTTGGGATGTGTGCGGTACACTGGAGGCTCCGCTCTGTGTGTGTGTTTGTGTGTGCAGGGGGGCGTATGCCCTAGAGAAGGGTTTGTCTGTGTGCTCATTAGAGAGCGCCTAGCAGTGAGCAGGCCTCTGTGCTTATGTGTTTTCCTCTCCCTGGGTGTGTACGCTTCAGGCATATGCATGTGTTGCATTTGCAGATGCCATGGGCCAGATCCTCAGCTGATGTAAAGCAGCACTGGAATCTATGGGGCAATTTACACCCGCTGCAACCCCAGCCCAGCCCCGGGCTGGAGGCGGTGGAGAGAGGGCTGTGGGCTGAGATGCCATCCCAGACCATGGGAATGTATAACTTCCAACGTGGAACAAGACCTCCTCCAAACCTCTCTGCCCTCTCTCCTCCAGCCCATCACTCTCGTTCAAGGCGAGAACTATGTGGGAACGCGCCTGTGTGTCTATTTGGGGAGGGAGCACTCCGAGGGGAGGGGGGCAGTGTGGTGACACACTCTGCTCCCAGATGTGATACCAGCGATAATTTCAATTTTATGCCTTTGTTATGGCTTTAATCACTTTCTTTATGCGTTTTGTTCCAGCGATCAGGGAGAGACACCTGATAGGCAAAAAGGATATCAGGGGAACAATTTTTATTTGGAATGTGGTGAGAAGTCTAATTAGAATTTGAATTCTGCTGAGCCTTGAAATGGTCGGTACTTTATCCTGATCGCCTTAGATATTGTTTCGAGTCAATCATCTGTCATAGTGCGGCACGCTGGAGAGAAAGGCTCTCCATCCAGCCTGGTCTCTCTGTTGGGCTGGGGGCTGCTGGTGGGGAAAGGGAGGGTGATGGGAGGGAGGGCAGCGGACTTCACTCTGCCAGATAGGCTCCCCAGGAGCAAGTGCAAAGGGAGGAAACGCTTGGCACAGAGGTTTCCCTCACTGTGTACTCCTACCCCTGCTGTGGGGTACTGCCTGCTGGCCCCTTTCTCATCATTGCAGGCTGTCCCCTTCAAATGGGGAACGAGGGAGACGAAAACTGTGGGACAATGCAAATGTCCCCCCAGCTGCTGCCTGTCAGAGACAGTCCACATGGCTCAAGAGGATTCTGCTGCTATCCTTGATGTACTGATTAAATGCTCTGGAGGGTCAGTTCAACAGGCAGACAGCTAGGGATGCATGGATGGATGGATGGATGGACAGACAGATAGGTGTGAATGGGAATAGCCCTCCAGATGGATCTGTATGGGACAGAGGTAGAGATGGCTGTATCCAGTGAGACACAGGGATGGATGGGCCACTTAGGAAAGGTGAGAGAGAAGGTGGATGTGTCTCATCAGGCTGAGGGTAGCAAGCACACTCATCATGGGGGATTGGTTTTTTTAGGCTGTTGGCAGGCTCAGGCTGATCTTATTTCATTTGTGTTACTAGAACACAAGGGAAAGTGGAAGCTGGGAACATGACAACAAGGCACTCAGCAATTTTCACAATCCTTTCAGCTTTAAACTCTGTTCTAAATAGTTTTTAAAAAAACACAAACTCATTATGAGTCAAAGCTAAAAGCCACTCCAGCGCTCACCAGGATATCTCCAGTATCATCCTCCCTCCTGTCTCTGGTCCGCAGTGCCTCCCCCTGGTGAGTCTGCAGCCTTCAGCCCTGATCCAACTGCTGCAGTACTGAGTTTAAGATGAGCTGCACAGTGGTGTGATCCCTGCTGCTAAAGGAAAGGAAGCACACAGGCAGGACTGCATCATGATCTATATACCAGGAGAGATGAACTGAGGAGAATCATGAACAATAGAATCATTTTGAGATTCCTAAACTTATTGAAATTGATGGTAAAGTCTTTATTCTGTGCTGTTTCTATGCTTTGAGGTGGTGCCTCATTCTGAATGCAACATAAATGTCTGTAACATGAAAGATAGGAGGTTGGTTTGGCTGTTGGAGAAAAGACAGTTGAATGTTTTCCCTTCTTGAGAGAAGCAGAAAATGACCTGGGACCAAAGGCTAATTAAAAGAATTGCAGGCATCTGCAAAAATTTGCAGCTAGGAAAGCCATTGGAGTAGTTTTTTCTAAAGTGTCAGCACTAGGTTTCAGAGCTGACGTACTGAGAAGGCTGTAGGCAGCTCAAGACTTTCTCAGCTACCATCCAGACTGACTGCAGACTCAGGCAGACATCGCTGTATGTTCCGTTCCCCTCTTTCACAACTCATCAAGGCAATACCTTTTTGCTTTTTTCTCTTTTTTATTTCCTTTTTTCCCCACCTTTTTTTCTTTGTTTTTCTTTCTTTTTTTTACATTGAGAAAGTTGATACTGTCAAAGCTCATTTCTAAGGACTCATCTACAAAACTCTTGATAGTCGTGCCATCAACCATGGAAGGTCTGAGGCAAAATCAACCTTTCATTTACACTCCAAAACTGGGTTGCAAGCAGAATAGCAGACATGAAGTATGCTGGTGTATTTGTAATTAGGGACATGATTTAGCGGTGAACTTGACAGTGTTAGGTTTACAGTTGAACTCAATGGACTTAAAGGTCTTTTCCAATGTAAATGATCCTATGATTCTATGATGTGCTGCCATTGCAAGTATATTCAGATTTTGGCCCAAAAGCTGCAATACTGGTGAAGTAGAATGTAAGAAGTAAAAACCCCACGCTACCACGCAACCTGTACAACCCAGTCATTAAACCAACATATTCATGTTAGAGAGAGAATTACGAAGCCCCCAAGTCTCTTGCTCTGAGCATGCCCAGACCCAGGTGCTGGGTTGTACGAATCGTCACATGGCAGGAAAAGTGCCGCTCCTCCAGATTGCAGTGGGAGACTGTGGCTCTTAATGGGGCTGGCTGACATGCAGGGCCTCGCTGATGTAGCAGACTCCCACCTTGGCTTATCTTCTTCTATGGGTCAGCAAGACACTCCAGCAATGAGTCCCTAATTTTGGTCCAGTTTGTGGCTCTTATCTGGGACTGGGGGGATCTGAAAGCAGGGTGCTGATGCTCACTTCCCCTGCCCTGTTCCTGGCTCTACAAACACAATACCATGATTTGCCGCCCTCCTGGGGTGTACATGTTTGTGCATATGTATGAAACAAAAGGTGAGATATGTTCCTTTCCTAGCTCAAGCTTAAGGGGAATCAAGAAAATACTAATTATGTCTTGTATTCTGATGGCCCTACCTAAAACAAAAGAACCCCAGCAAATCCTTGTGAACACTGGGGTCTGGATCTGGGCTGGATCCTCCGTATCTGGGCTGAAGCCAAGACCCTTAAGGCCATGCAAAGCTCTGCTGCTCTGAGGAGGTATGGAGGGAAGGATGGATGGGGACGTCTTGCAAGGATTGGGGTCTTTGCTGCCATGCCAGAAGGCAGAGCACTAACTCTAAGCCTTGACTGTCATTAAACTCTGGCCTCATGGACTACTGTTTACTGTGCCAGCAGGGTCTATGCCTTGTTCATGCCCAAACGTCAGCTGATGGTTCTTCATGGCCTTGTGGTTTCTGAGGCCTGCTTTACAGCCCTTGCAGCAACAGGGAAAGGCCAGGAACTGAAACAAAGGAAGGCTGGGTGGGAAGGGCTGCTGTAAGCACTGCCAGCACAGCCTGGAAAAGAGCTCAGGTGTGCGGAAGGATGGGAACAAAATCTAATAAGCATTAATTTAAATCTCAGTTGACCTTACTCGTTCTTTCACTCCGAGTGACCACTTTTTCTTTCCGGGCACTGAATATAGAAGTCTTTAGAAGAAGAATCCCAAACCCCTCAGCCCATACTTTCACTACTGTTATCACTACGATTATTACCATTTGCCTCCCAGCACCGCTCAGAACAAAGGTCCTCGTTGTGCTGAGCACTGTACAAATGCACTGGGAGAAAATAAACAAAGGCATGTTGACTTGCCTGAGTTTCCATACTGTGATCGTGTCAAGCCAGGAGGAGAAGCTAAACCGTCAAGTTCCTCTTGGTAAGCCAGGGTTGGCCATTGTCTTCCTTCAAGAATTTTGAGCAGGACTTTTGAGTCATGCCAATACCATGCATCTGGCTGTGATCCTGTGCATGCAAGTACTGCTGGCTAAGGCCACACATTCGGTAATGGTAATGAAGAAGCCAGTGGGAACCCATTTAAATGGATCGTCTTGGGTCCCTGCTGCAATTTCAGCCCAGCTCCAGTTGGGGCATCCTGTGAAATGCTCCCAGAGCTTCCATGCTTTCAGGTATCCTGTGGCTCTTGGCCAAACAGATTTTGGTGTGCGTCTTGTTGGCTCAGGAAGGTTGGATAACCCTGCAAAGTCTGCCCACATTAGCTGGATCCAGGAGGTTGGGATTAGACTGTGTTCCTCTGACCTTTTCTCTGGTGTCTTTAGTCTCATTCAAGTGAAGTGTTGACATTTTTCTCAGTCACAGCCTCCACTCCAACTTTCTCCTGCACTGATTTCTTTTCCACAGATGTTTTTCGTCCTCGCTGCTGCTGAACACCCAAGTCCATGCCCATTCCCACCTAACATGCCAGCTCTGGCTGGGGTAAATTCTGGTAAAATTACTTTAGCCTTAGAAGGCTAAGCTGAGAGAGAAGACTGCATCCAGCTGCCCACAAAGGCAGAGCATGAAGTCTGCCATTCCCTAGGACCAGCCTCAGCCCAACTAACCCAGCCAAGGGCACGTGATTTTTGGATTCAGTCAACAGAAGAGAGATTCTTGTAAATAATTATTGTAGAAGTGTCTTCTGAAAGAGAACCAAAGACAAGAGTAATTGGACTGTACCCTTTGTAGATTCTTTGGGGGCTATCGCATGAACCACACTCCAGTGCGGTGCCTACTGTGGGGGTGATGGGACTCAGAGAAACATTCGGGAACTGAATGCTGCATGCTCCCCTTCCACTTCCCTGCTAGCAGCAGGCCCGTGCCTGTGGCTCAGCCCTGTCCTCACTTCCACCAAGAGGACATCCCTGGGGCCCCACAGTCTTTTCCTTAATCATCCCATTTCCCCATGCATGGTCCTGGGAGGACGCAGTTCTTACAGGCTCTGAGGTGTCTCTATCATTGACTGTCAGGTGAAGTTCTCCCTAAGCACTCCTGCAGGCCCTTCTTTATTTATTTTTAAAATTCCCCTGAGCCTACAAAGGTCGTTTAAACAAATTGGAGCTGACAGACATTAACTTGGAAGAAAGCCCATTGCACCATGATAAACTCCATTTAAAGAGAAGCAAAAGTGCCAGGCAAGGAAGACACAAACAGTGAGAGATTTGTCACTGTTACCCTAAGCTTAGGAGGTAAGACTGTCAGCTCCAGACTCACCTTCTCCCGTTATGCATTATCACACGTTCCAGCATTGCTCTTTCCACTGCAGCCGCTCCTGTCGGTGTCAATGGGCTGAACTGGGATGGTGTGCAAGGCCACAAGGGGAGCCATTTCCCATACCAAAAGGACCAGGCAAACTAAATTGGTGGGCCAAACCCCTGGTGAAAAGGAGAGGGAACCAAACCAGAGATGAGGTGCTTCACCCCAGGTCACACAGAGAGTCACCATCTGAGCTGCAAACCAACCTCAGACCATGAGTGTCCCCCTTCCAGTCCCCAAAACTTAAGCCTGTTTTGCATCTGTCTGTGATCTCAGGTGTCCATGCACCAGAACGGGGATGAGCATGTTTTTGCACCATGGTATGTACCCAGCTGGGGAACACAGCACCATCACAGCTCCGACCCTGCCCTCTTCTGAGTGCATAAAGCAAGATGCCTCAGCCCCCAGGCTGAGGTTTATCCTTCGGGGACCTGCATCACAGAGGTAACCTCAACAAGCCACAGCCGTTGCCAGCTCTTCTGTGAGGGATCGGGGATGGTACCTTCCCTTCATCTGGCAGCCAGAAGAGCCTCCTGAGGGTCAGAGGGAGACGGGAGAGGGAGAGGTCAGATGTATCTATCTTAGTCCATATGACTGCTGATGAAACCTGTACTCTATCCAAAGATATATCCTAATGCTTCCCATTCAATTTGCACATAGTTTCTTTATGCTTTGCTTAGTGTCCTTGAAACAAAGACAATTGGTTTCTCCTCTCCTCTGGGCATCATGTGGGATCCAAGTGCCTCCAAGCCCCTGCAGAGCTGCAGCGGCAGCCAGTTGCTCTGACAAGCCAGGATCAAATCTCAGAGAGGACCAGGCCTGGGACTGTCACACTCACCTGGCCAAGTTCAGGCCAGGGCTCCCACAGCCAGATGAGAAATGAACTTCTCCAACTGCACGTCAGCAAGCTCAGAATTGGCAAGAAGAGACTAACATACCTTGCAGATAGGAACTGAGCCATGCTCTTCCTCACGCCTCTTTGGCTTGGAGTCCTGCAAAAACAAACATCAGTCTTTGTGCTCACAGAGCATTGTGGCAGATCAATCCAGGCCACTTACTAGGGATCCATTGCAGCGAGCCCAGAATCAGCACTGAAGGCCTTCTGCGATCAACGGGGTTATCAACAGTGTCTGTCTAACCAGCCTGAGAAATTAGAAGTGTCTTGACATGGTCACTACAGCAACTGTCACCATCTAGGCAAAACTGTTAGCTGCACGAGGCCTGATCCTAACAGATACTCCTTAGGACCAGGAGTGATCCCAAGTCCTGGGAGGACCGGGTGTCTGGGAGGAAAGCCCATGCACCCAGCCGTCAAGAGCACCAGGAAGGTCTCTGCTGCTCACACCTGGCCCTGTGCCCAGCACAGATTCCTGTCAGGAAGAGGGAAGGCAGGGCTCTTCACCAGGTTCTTTTACAGCATGCAGCTAGCGCTTAGCAAACTTTCCAAAATCACCGCCAGCTCTGGGCGCACTGTCCCTCTGCAGCACTGGCGTAAATGGAATGGCCAATTCACTACGCATGAGAGATTTCCAGTCTTGTCTGGATGTTCCCAATTCACAATGACCTTTGATCCAACAGCGAATGGTGTTAACCTCAACTTTCTGTGTTTGGGCTCCCTGCCCAGATTCATGGTTAAGCGTTACAGCAGTGTCTTTCCCGCTGCCCAGTTTCTCTCTTGGAAGCAAAGATCGCGTTTCTGCAATGCTGCAGTTAGACCAGTTTGACCTTTCCCTGTCATGTGGATGCTCAGAAAAGTCAGAGGGGGCTTTTCAGAGATGGGCAGCGTCCTCGCACCACAGAGACAGCCAATCTAGCTGCTTTCCTGCTTTGTTCCACCTACTACCTCCTCAAGGCTTGCTGTCCAACTGCATCTGCACCCACAGTCAAGGTCAATTTTATGTTTTCCCTCCACCTCATATCTGCTGACCATCCACACTGCAAACCCCATTGCTCAACCCTGAATGACCCATTCAGGCAGACCCTGGTGATCTCTGGCTGTGAGACCTGGCTCACCCCACACTGACCTTCAGAGCCACCTCCCTCTGTTTTGCTGTAGCTTTAGAAATCACTTGAGCATGAAAGCCCTGAGCACAGAAAGTTCTGCCCCAAAGTCCCATGTTCTTCATATCTTACCTCTACTGCAGCTCCTTCCTTCTGAGCCATCCTGTTGGGGTTATGCACCTCAGTCCTGCATAAAATGAGGTGTCTAATTCTCTGTGTCAGTATGTGCCTTGCATCTCAGGTAGGATGATAGGTCTGGCCCTGCTTGTTTTCAGCCTTTTGGTTAATGGCTACCTTTCACTAGGTACATGGAACACAGAGTCCTGGGCTTGCTTAGAGCTGCTATTTCTGATCTGTAGGTAAAAGCAGTAAATGGTGGCTCTACTACTGCTCCCAAGCCTTAGCTACGAAGTAGTTACAGCAGCAAGCAGAACTAGCCAAAGCTTTGAGCAAATGCTGTAGAAGTGTTTCAATTTCAGTATCATTTCCGTGTAGCAGGATTGCAATGAGATTTCCTGCAGAACATATATAGGAATGAAAAGCTTTTTCTAACAGATTCCCTCAGTTTTCTAAAGCATGTTTTTATTGGTATTATTTTGGAAGTATTTTTCTCCTCCTGTATGAAGCCTCTTCAGTCAACTTTGGTTACAGATACGAGTTTTAAAACTGGGGTGAAACATGATGGAAAACAGAGCACGTTTCTATTGATGGCAATTCTTCATGCAGATTTGACCTTTGGGGGAAGAGGAAGGTTGTTTTGCAACCAGAAAATTCTCTTGCCAAAAATGTTGCCCTGGTAACTGAGGCTGTGGAGAGGAGTCTGGATCCTTATGCTACCCATTAAAGGGAATCTGAGTCTGGAGAACAGGAGGTGGGCCCTGGAGAGCTGGCTGTTGGGAGCTGAGAGGGGCTGGGGATGTCGGAGATGCCTGTGTGGGGACAGAGGAGGAAAAGTGTGAGGTGAAGAGGCCAAGGGCAGTGACTGCAGGATGAGACCCACGGGGGCACAGGGAGTTTGAAAGACTAATAGCGGCAGAGAGGATACAGGAGGCAACAAAACTGGCTGGAGGGGCTTGGCAGCATCAGTAACGCATGAAGGGTGTAATGCAATGCCTTTCCCAAGATGCAATGATGTTTTGAGACCCACCGCCCTGCAAGTCCCTTCTACACCTTGCTGTAGCAAAGATCATTTTCTCAGCATCCCCCTTCCTTACCACCTAACTATAGTCATCTCACAGCAACCCTCAGCCTGACCTTCCTGGTCCCATCAACTCCTACCTAGCCGGTAATGAGGGGGGCTGTGTGGACTGCCTCTCCTGCGCTCCCGCACTTCCCTCCGGATGCCAGCAACAAGTTTAATTGGAAAAAACCAAGGCTGACTTGGAGGCAAGGCAAGGAGGCAGGGAGAGCCTGTGCCAGCTGACACCATGATCGATTACCTGGAACTCCACCTGACACTGAAATTAGGGTTTTTTAATGATAGGCCGACTCTCCCTGGATGTGAAATTCAAATGATCTCCAAAGCTTCCCCACGACCATCACTCGCTGCACGCAATGGTACACGCCACATGCAGGTACTTTGTCTCTGTCACTGCTGAAAGGACATTGTTATTACCAACAACTCTTTGTATTAACCAGTCTCCTACCTAATAGACAACACTTTACGTTCTGCACCGTTACCCAGTCAGGGCTGCTGTGTGCCTGAGAGACACATGCTTCCCCCCGGCTCCCCTGGGGCAATGGAAAGCCAGAGCTTAAAAAGAGACACCAAAATGGAAGATGCACACACACCTTGATCCCCCCCGCTGCCCTCCAGATCTTGTCTTGGGGGGTGATTTTCCTTGGTGTTGCCTGTCTCAGCTGCAGGCCCATAGCACAAACCAATGGGGCGGAGCGGGGGGCTGTGCTGGGATGTTCTGAGGTGCCTGGCAAGCAGGCAGTAGCCTAAGTTTCCTTTGGGTGAGAGAGGGGAGTTTCTTCTCCCACTGACATCTTTCCCATCCCAGGGCAAAACCGAGGGAGGCAATACTCCAGGGAGTTTTTTATCCTACTTGGTGAGCCATCAAGGAAGTGCCTGCTGGGCTGGTACCCTCCCATGCCCAGACAGGATGGAAGAAAAGCCATCCCCTCCCAGGGTCTGTGCAATCACTGAGCCCTGGCATGTCTCAAAGCATTTGCACCTGTGTGGAGGGATTGTCACCGCTGGTGGAGGTTGTCTCCCAAGATATTGTCTCCACTTTTCTTCCATCATCTCTTGATCACTTTGCCTGGCACTCAGAAAGGCAGAGGGAATGTGACTGGTGTGACTAGAAGAGGAGACCAGGGACTCTTCTGCGGCCATTACCTGGGCATACTGACTGTCTTTTCTCGTGGGAGATGCCAAGCAGAAGGACCAGTTTTTTCTTCCTGCTGGGCAAGGAGGGAAAGGAAGAGATGAAAAAAGGAGAAGAAGAAAAAAAATTACATTATGTAAATACAGTAGGGACAGCAAAAGCCTGTAAACCACCATGCTTTTAGTGGGATTTCCTACATCTCATTGGTGTACTGAACAAAGTTTGGAAACCTGCATGGAGGGAAAACTTCCTACCACAGATAGCAATGTCACTCCAGTTATAGATCTTCTGACAGCACCGGGGAAGACGTCATCACCAAAGGGAGCCTGTGGCTGTATCATACAGTGCCAACAGGAGGGAACACGGGTTCTAGGTGGTGGCGATGCTAGAGGGAAAAGGGAAAGTTCCTGCCTCCAAAAAATGTTCACTGCAAATTCAGATTTCCCCCCATGACAGGCATTGTGAGAAGGTTAGATGGGGACACCAACTGTTTCCAGCTCCAGCAGGAATTGCTTTGGGCTGTGTTGAATGAGAAAACCTGGGCACATGTGGGTCTGGACAGGACTGCAGGAAGCTATAATTCAGGCCTTCTGGTTCACCTCACCAAGTGAAACACTGGGTGAGGACACATTTCTCACAAGCTGACTGCTAACAGTGCCCATTTCTCCCTTCAATTAGGTGCCAGCACTGGTGTATTTAACGATTTAAGCTATGCAGCCTCAGTTTCCTCCTGGTTAAGAGATGCTTGTATTTGATAACATGTGGACATTTTTGATGAGGAAATACTACATGAATTGCCATGGGAAAATTGCATATTCTCTCTATGTCTCAGCTCTCCCTCTCCGTTTTACCTATATTGTTGAAGGTTGCCTTTCCTTCAGTGAATGCTCAGCACCAAGAACCCTGCGGCTGCTATCTCAGCTGCCATCTCTCTGGCCATTCCTTGGGGCATGTACTCAAACAACTCCGACACCTTTGGTCTGGGAGGGGTCAGTGACAGAGCTGCTATCTGTTATTCAAGGTCGTAGGGTGGTATGAGAGGTGTTGGGAGGGCAGTGTCATGCTTTGCTGATTCATGGGATGCCTTTGCCCTGTACCACCCCCCACCAGTTCAGTACAGCCACTCCTGCCCTCAGTAGCCTGTGCGGGTTTCCTCTGAGTGAGGTCCCTGTGGGAGCTGAGCAGAAAGGGGATGCATGCGGACAATGTTGCCTGCTTTCCTCCATCGCCTGGTGAGCAGACCCTAATCTGAGGGGTGTGCCAGTATTAATGCCTTTAATAACGACGGATCAGATTGTATGAAGAGTTTTAATTGATGTCTATATCCCTGGAAACATAAAAACAGCCATGCAAACGTCTTACCACTATTATTTTATCAAAGGTTTTCACGTGGCTTCTGCATAGGAGATGTCAGGGAAAAAATTCATGTCTGCAAGGCACAAACAGGCAAAGTAATGGGATATAAATCAAAAACAGTGAAAGGGGAAAGTGGTTAGTCACAAGATCATAGAGTTTTCACTACAAGGGAGAGCAGTGAATTCTCAATACAAGCAGCAGAATTTATTCATTTCCAGGTGCTGTCAGCCCTTTCTACCCTCCTGGACCCCAACAAACAGCCACCGCTCTGCCCCCAGGACACAGCCCTAGGCAAGGACTGAGCATCTCGGAGGTGCCTGTCTGGTCAGGCCAGCACAAGCCATTTCTCTTCCTTGTCCCCTCCTACTTGTACAGAAGGCATGGAAATTTAGCCCCAAATCAGGGTCACAAATAGCACCCCATTCTTTTTGGCAGGTCAAGAGTATAATTAACCCTTTAGTAGGTCTGCTTATCTTGCATCGCTCAGTGGTCTACAAACACACTCATAAGTATAGTTTCCATTACAGAGAGGACAAACTGAAGTGTGGGAGATAAAAGGGGCTGATAGGTTTAGTCCAGGCTGGTGGCAAAGAGGAGGAAAGGAAACATTAATTCTGTTCACTTTGTTCACCCTAGAATAACTTTGGGACTCTGACATGCAATGCCAGAAGGAGATCAGTTGCAGACCTGCTGCTTCCCAGTGACTAGGTCTGACCTTCAGGGCACATGGATGGCTGGGCCCCTGTCGATGGCTCATGACACTGACCATGTCGTCCCCTTTCCACAGCAGAGCCCCATAGAGCTCAGCCAGTAAGCCAAGGTTGTTGTGCTTCCACTTCAAGGCTTGCAGACCCCCATGTGCCGGACACTCGCTCCTCCCCGGCGAGGACCAAATGAGACGCTGACTCTAATGTAGAGGAAGCTCAAATGGCGTTTATTGCGTAGTTACAAAGCCTTATATACTAGGGGCTGCTGATAACCCTGCCCTTAGTCTGCCTTCGTGGGAGGGTCCCTATTCTTTCCGTACATTGCGAGATCTTCCAAGCGCCCATCCCTGCCTGTTACTCCCTATAACACAAGGTAACCAAGAACCACCTGTGAGACCCTAACAAGGCAATCCTGTACCAATGCCTTGCAAACACTTCATTTCTCCTATCTTCAACCTCCCATGGGGTGTTGTTATGTTGTGGGAAGATGTTCAAACTGACCAACAGTTGGGAAGACATGAGTACAGTGAGACAAGTGACTGCCTTTTCCAGAGCACTACTGAGAGGAAGCTTGCAGCGTGGTTTCCTTGAAATATTGCTTGGGTTCCACATGTAAAAACCTGGAGAGGGGGGTAAGGTGGAAGGAGGGGAGGAAGAGAGGAGAGGATGAAAAGGAGAAAAAACTGGTGGATAAAAAGAAATTTGAAAAAAAGTAAGTGAAATATTCAAACTGGAAAGTGATATTATAGAAAACTGCAGGGAACACGCTTGAGTGCATTCAAATTTATTCAAACTCTGCGTCTGACATTGATGAATGCAACAGCTTTTTCCACAATATGTAGAGCACACAGGGCATTTAGGATTGCAGCATCCTTTTCACTGCAGCTGTCTGGGGCCTGTTCTGAGCGCTGTGGAGACCCCTACTCTGGGCCCTGGTGCACCCCTTAAAAGAGAGGCCAGGAAGGCGTTTGGGAAGGAAAAGGAAAACAAACAAATAAAGAAGGATTCTACCAAAATATAAGGGAGGAGATATTTCGAGGCTAATCCAATCTTACTGTGCGTGAAGTCTTTATCTTTGCGGCAGGACCCAGTTTCTCCCCTGGCAGTGATGAGAAGTCGTTCCCAACATACGTGCATCCATAGGAGGAGGGTTGTAGTGGGATGCACAGACAAGTCATTGCCTTTCTGTAGGTCCTATAAAAACATCACCTTTCTTCCTGCCAACAAGCCTTAGTGCAAATCTGCTTGGCAAGCAGGGACTTCAAGACCCTGTTCTCTCTGGCTCCAGTGGCAAAAGGGTCTTTCATCTCTGGCCCAATGTAAGACCACAAACTAGTCCTCTTCCTGCAGGGAGCACTCTTGCGCCCTCCTTGCACTCCACAGTGGCAGGCTGGCACCCCAAGTGATGATTTCCACACTTCCCTCCAATTACTCCTCCCCTTGCCCGGGAAGCGAAGCTGCTTTTAGGAATAAACAGTGTACAGAAGAGCTTGAGTCAACAACCACCTGCAACTCTTTATCTATAGATTTCATGCTTGCAGGGTTTTTGAGGAAGAGGATGAATGGAACTCTCTTTCCAATGGATACTCGTGGAAAGAGGTGTAAACCCACCAATGCGCCAAGTAGATGCTGAACTCCAACTTCCTCTTCCACTGCTGTATCTGGACAGTGCGCATCCATGCAGACTAGCAGAAAAGCAAGAATTTTCCTGCATATGCCTTGTGATACTGAAGCTGGTGGAAAGCTGGGAGGCAGCCTGGGGGTCCTGGCACCCTCAGGTGAGTGCAGCCACTCATGGAGCGGATAGGATTCTGTCCTTCCTCGTCTCTCCGCCCATGGATACCTGAGACAACTTCTGGTTTTTCTCCTGTGTCCAAAGCTCTTATACCTTCATGTTGGAAAGGGTCTGATATCTAAGACACAGGAGAGCTGATTTCAACTCCCAGATCCACAGCAAACTCCCTGTGTAGTTTGGGTCAGGTCACATCAGCGCTGCAGGCTAAATTCCCCGTATGTGATGTAAGAACAAGTATAGCAGTGTGGTGGTTTTTTAAACAAGAGATATTTTTAGGGTGACGTCACTGCAGGCTCTCACGTTTTCCACAGGGTCTTTCTGCTACTTTACTGTATATAGCACTGATAACTTCTGCTTTAGACTGTTTTGCCTTTCTTTTCCTTCTCAAATCTCGCCTCACCTTTGCTACCATGGCCCCATCTTTTGCTCAGATAGAGACCGCTGTGTTTGGCACATGAAGAAATTTGTCTGCTGGTCCTTCATGATCCCAGTGTGGAGCTGTGAAATAGGGGGGGTTTCTGCCATTTGCCCTTCAGGGCTCTGTACAACTCTTGTCGGAAGGGACAGCATGCAAATTTGTCAGTCTGAATGCCAGGGTGGCTACGGACAAGAGGAGTGACTGGGTCACTTAGTGAGGCAGCACCAAATGGCAGGGCCCATCATGGTGTGTGCTGAGATGTCATTGTCCCCCAGAGCCACGGCTGGACCTACCTGGACCCAGCGGGAGCAAGACCAGAGCCCCACCAGAGGTTAGCATGTGGGATCCTCTCTGGGGCCATGTTGTACAGATGGACTGGATAGGAAGGGTGGTGATGGAGTTGTGCTTCAGGAGCATGGGTGTGATAGGTTTCAAAGAGGGACCCCGGTTTGTGCAAGGTAACAAAGGAGTCCAAATTTGAACCAATTTCTTCCAAGTTCAGGTTTTCTTTGGCCTGTTGCTTCTAGCAATGACCATTTCTAACTCTTTAGGAAGAATTTCGGTGGCTGTTCAGGGTGGTGTCAGAAAGCCACTAAGGCCAGGACCAAACAGTCAAAAAGAGATTCAGTTCGACCAACAAATAAGAAGGAAGAAAGTCCACTGTGTCGCAGCAGTGGGAGATCCTCATAACATCTCTTTCGGAGTGGCCTTGGGAAATGCACAAGCCACCTTACCCTGTGTCCTAGAAAGGACATCATCAAAGAGGACACCTCTTCCCTGCCCACCATTGAGCTGTCTGCAGATAGGCGGGGAAGGTGCTTCTGGCCTGAAATCTTGCTCATGAGGTCCAATAAATGGTTTGAGGAGGGGATATGTGCCATGGCCTGACAGGGGAACTGAGCTTCTTCCTCTCGCTCTCTCTCTTTTTCTCTTTAGATCATCGTCATGGTGTAAACAAACAAGCTAAACTCTATGAGATTTACAGTGCCCAGCTTCGGTGGCTTCCAGTGCGGCGCAGTGAGATATTTCTGTACAGGCAGGCTAAGCACTTTCCATTTTATACCTCAGCGGCTTTATAGCATCTTAAGGATTTCTGTGCATGCCTGGCTTCACTCAGAGGGAAAAAAATCAAGCTTGTAAATAAATACTAAATATATATGAACAAAAAAGACAGAAGGGAAGAGAGAGGGACACACGTGCTCGCACACACACATATGCGTGCACACACACTTACCCGCACTGGCAGAGGGAAGCAGAGAGGGGATGCAGAGATAGAGGGGGCTGAATGGGAGATGGAGAGACAAGAGATAAAAAAGAAAGAGCCAGCTGAGCAGCAAGCTGAGGACGGGCTCTCCTCCACCACAGCCAGATGGAAGGAAAATAAGCCAGAGCAAGGAGCTCTCTGGCAATTGGGGGAATATTAATTTCCCATCAGGTCAGGTTAATGGCTGTGCCTGAGGTTAAGCTCAAATGGCAGGGGAAGGTGCCCTGCATTGTTATCAGCCCCTCAGCCCAAACTCAGGCACCCTCATTGGGCTGTTATCCATGTACTCTGCCCCCTCCTCATTCTTCCTCTCTGCCTTTTGACAAATACTCACTGCAGCCAGAACGGTGCCTGACCCCAAACCAGCAATGAGCTCCCAGGAGCAGGACCTACCCCTGGCTCTGCAGGGCTCCAGCACCAGCAGCTCCCAAGTGGAGCCACCCTGCTGCGCCCAGTTCAGCAGGAACCAAAGCAGCAGTTTTCTTCCCCCCGATTTTTGTGAGTTACTGGCTTTTCTCTCTCTAGCCATCAGTTCTGTCATTGGTGACAGGACAAAAATACAGCCTGTGGCTTGAAGCAGGACCCCAGTGAGCACCTGGGGATACCAGACCCCCACTCTACATCTTTGCTCTCCCTGGTATCAGCAGCCTTTTCCTTGGACTCTTGCCAACCAAGCTCTTAGAAACGAGCTGCAAGGAGAGCTTTTTGTGTTTTGTGTTTTGTTTTGATGTTAACAAAACGTTTAATCCCCAGTCAGGGTCTTTCACCTGCACCTGCATTATGGAAAACAAGCCTGAGGGCTGGCTGCACATGGCCAGGGCCGTATGCAGCAGAAGGATAGGGTTCCAGTAGGATCCTTCCTCACTTCCAGCACCTACCACCAGCTCCACAGCTCTGATAAGCGAAGGTAAGTCTCCTCTGTGCTTTTGGATCTTGCTGTACAGTGTTGTCCCACTGCTAGGGATGGAGCAAGGAAAGGGAGAAGTGACTTGACAGTGGTGATGCAAGAAATTGGTGCCAGAGGTGGGAGCCAAAGTCTGGTTTCTGTAGCCCAGCTAATCTGTCATTCAGGGGCACCACACCACATGGTATGTGAAACAGAAGATGACAGTTAGTGGGTTTAATAGAGCTATTGCAGTTCTGTGTGGTAAATGACAGCCTGCATCCAAATCTGAATGTGGTCACCCTCACAGCCTGACTGAGCTGAGCTGGGAAGTCCTGGGAATAAGGACCCTGGCCAGGATTTCTTCATACAAACAAGTCCAACGTGGAGATAGTATGTCATTGCCACGGCTTTCCCTTCACGCCTGTCTTATGTAGTTTCCCTGCCTTTACTTCTGGAACACACTGATGGGGTTGGGCTAGCATATTAGAGCAGGAGGTCTGCGTGCCCTAGCTTTTAACCAGGCTGCTGCTAATGAAAGCATCCAGTACAGACCAAACACAGACTTCTGGGTGGCAAAAATCCCTGCCCACAATACAGTCCCGCTGGCATGACAGGGAGGTGACACTGATATTGAGGAGCTCAGCCCACACTCCCTCAGGAAAAAGGCTGCACGCCTTGCAGCAAAGGCAAGCCAAACCCCTGCAGCTCCCCAGCTTTCCCTCAGATGGCCTGTGTCATGAAACATTGCTTGTGAGACCACCCAAAGTCACTGGCCACAATATTTGTCTTTGCATGGAGGGAAAATCCCTGTGAAAGGCTCTGGGGGGGGACCAACCACAGGCTTGAGCATGGCTGGCTCCATCTCCATGTGTGAGCCAACCCTGCTCTGCTCCCATCACCAGCTCCTTGCTGCTGGCCTCCTGCCCAGAGCAGAGGGGCTCCTGGGCCAGGACAAGGGACCATCTCCCCTTGGGTCGCTGACAATTTCTCACCATTCTCTTTGTGCCAGGGACTCACTTCCCCTTCTCAGATATTAAGTATTCAAACCTCATTTACATCCTTATTTTTCAATTTGCTGCCACAGTAGTTTAATTTATTCTATATAATTTCTTTTTCTGAGGGGACATTAATCATTGCCCTGTGCTTTTTGGCGCCTGTGGGATATGTATGTGGTTTTTTTTTTTAAATCAATAAAATAAAGCAACCTTCCTTCCCTCTACCCACCCCCCACACTCCTTCCCACCCCCAACAGGCCCTTTTGCTGGAGGAGAGAAATATAATTTCTCTCACCGTTTTTTTACCCCCTTTGTTTCCTTCATTTTCAGCCCAAACAGATTAACTTGTCTTTTTTATTTCTGATTAAATGCCTTGTGAATAGGGTGGCTGGGACGGGAGCATGCCTGTCTGGGGCTGCTTGCTGTGTCACTCGAAGGGCGGGTTTAGGATGACGTTCCTGCTGAACTGCTGAAGCCCGGAGTCACTGGAAGGGCAAACTTTGTGTTTCCAAAGCAAGGCCTTGGAAAGAATGAGTCCGCTTGTGGAGCAGGGGTGACTGCTGCGTTGGGGAGGATGCGAAAGCAACTGGCACAATGAACTGCAAACACGCAGTTGTGAAGACAGAGCAATGCCTACCCTGAGTCTTCAAAAGGAAAGAAAGGAGAAAATCATGGGGAAGAAAGGAGAGAGATTGCAGGAGGGAGAAAGAAAGAAAAGCAAAAAGAAAGAAAAAAGGAAAGAGAAAAGAATTGGGAAAAAGAGAAGGACTGGAGTGCCTAGACCTTACTGGCTTTTCCATTTGACTAGCTGATTCAAACACAAGAAAGAGCAGTCTCTGCTCCAGGTTTAGCCCAATGAGTAGCTACCAGGGTGCGGACTGCTCCCCGATAGGGTGCACAACACAGCGGCGCTGCAACATTGTGGGAGGCACGGGGTGGGACCCCCGGGCTGTCCTGCTGCATGGCACAGGGCTCCTGCAGGTCACAGCATCACAGGCTCCCCTGCCACAGACTCTGGGGGTTTGGGGCATTATAGCTGCTTCCTTTTGTTATGTAATCTCTGATAATGAAAGTCCAGTTCTGAGAGGATGCTTAATGCGGTATTAGTCAGTTGAAATATAAGTGTAAATTACATGCCTGCAGCTAGAAAAAAATGGTTACAGCAGAAAACATCCCTCTTTAGTAGCATATTATAATCAAGAGAGCTGATCAAAAAAAGAATTTTGATGGACCGGTTTTGCACTGGAAAATGCAGTATTCTCCAAATTGAACCATTTTCCGAAAATGTTAAATGTTGACTGGAATTTTTTGGCAGAGATTTGAGCTGACCCAAAGTGCAATGGATTATTTGGTTTTGCCTTTTTCATTATATTTATAAGCCATTTTGTGATTTCAATGCTATTGAAACATAAACTTTAACATGATTTCATGCTTCTGCAATGAATTTGTTTCAGAATTAACATTCTGTTCTCCCCCATCCTGTCCACTCCATTTTTCATTTCACTTCATGATGAAAATAAATGTAGAAATAACAGAATTTCCTGTAGGCTGAAATTTCTATTTTCTAGCTGTTTCTAGAGATCAGCAATGCCAGCAGGCAATGGAACATTTTCCCCAACATTATGACAAGATAGAAGATGTTACTTGGAAAATATTTGTCTCTATCGGAAAGTTTTTGGTTACTGTAAAAAAGCCAAAGTACTCAGCCATCTTCAATAAAATAGGGTTGGACACTGGAGATTTTGTCTGCACTGATGTCCAGAGCCCCTCATGCAGTGAAGGGAACTGCAATGCAAGCGTCTGGCCTCAATCACATCATTTAGCAAACTGCAGCCAATGGTGCTGATGGAAGGAAGACTGCACTCCTCATCCTCCACCAGAATAGGCTTTGCTGACTAAAATGCACACATTTCTGGGAGTTGTGTCTGTATTACTGTATTACTGTATGTTGCTACTGTTGTTCTGTTAATGTTTATCTTTAAGGTTATTTGAAATGTTTGTACGTGACAGTACATGGGAGTGTTTTGGACATGTCGTAATAGGAAAAAAAATGAATTCATCTTTGTCTCGCAAAAAGCATGAGCTCCATCACCCAGCCATGAGCAACCCTGCACTAAGAAGTATCTCAGCAAGACCAGAGCTACCATTTGTTTCACTGAGGTCTGGATTCAGATTGGGAGTGCAAGACTCTGGTGTATGGTATCAGAGATGGGCACCTTCCCGCTGAGGTATGCACCAGCCACCCTGAATGCCTCCAGCTCTGTGGGTGGCACAGACAGACTGTGTGAGCCAGTTTCTGCTGTGTGTGCAATGGCTCCAGTCCAAATTGCAGTTCCCTGCTGGAAGTGACACTGGAAGAGCAGCGTATAAATGACAGTGAGCTTGGCCCCGGCTCTCCTGCGTCCTGTGCCCCCTGGGAGTGTGAGTGTTTCCAGTCATGGACCGTGAACTTGCAAATATTTTCGTAGTCCTGCTCCTGCAGCCTGGATTGGGTGCCGCTCCCTGTCAGCCCGACTGGAAGCAGACCTCTTGTGGACCACACCCGGCTTTGCCGCCTGCCTCAGCGAGGCTGGACACGGCGTCTGGCCACTTGTTCCTCTGAGGAAGGAAGTCTCGGAGTTCAGCACTTGCATCTGTGTCACAAGCGTTTTCTGTGCCTTTGTAGCTGAGCTTATGTTTCTCTCCGATGCCTCAGGGAGCACTCTGTGGAGCTGAAATAATGTAAGATCTGTTCTGCTCAGGGTGTTTCACTCCCTGGCTGGTACGAATAGTACAAGACGACCAGATCTTGCAGTATTTCAGCCCCATAAGTGGCTCCTTGAGGCAAAAAAGACCTGTGAGGAAGAAACACAAACACAAATACCAAGATATTTGGTTTCCCAGTATGATCTTTCCTCCTCTTTTGCCATTCATGTACTCACTGGTACCCGTGCAAAAATAAAACAAAGAACCCCTCCACTCACAAACCAGCTGTATGTGAAGTGGATACTACAGACTATGGATACTACAGACTATGGCTTACGGTTTCATAAAATACTTCCACATACATATACAGGAGAAATATAGATGGGACAAAATAAATACGCATTTTAAACAAAATTTGTCCATGATTGCCATAAGATTTGTGCAGACCGGGTCCCGAATACAGGATCAACAAATGCAAATACGTGATTAGACAAAATGCAAGTCCATGTGTGTTCATACAACCAACTGCCATGGGGCATCTCCATGTGTGTGTCCTGAACCGCAGCCATGAGCATGACAAAATCAGACTGAAGTAACCCCAGCAGCTGGGGGATTCAGACCTGCACACGTCGGAGTGTGCCGTCCAAAACATGCACAGGGCATAATGAAATGTAGTGACAATTGTGATATACAGGACACACGTGTGTCAGAAGTGGTATGTCCACATGTGTGCTACGCTGAGCAGAGGAGGGAGCAGCCAGCAGGGGTGCTGGAGGCCAAGATTTGTAAAGCCAGTTAACATTAAGTTCAGAATTTGCAACTTCTATCAGAAAAAAACCCAAACACTTGTTGCCTCCTTGTTCTGCTCTAGAGCTGCCTGTGACAGCTCAGCTGCATTTAGTACAGTAAGAGCAGTCAACACAAGTGGATGTGAGAGGTGTCAGAAACCACCCACCTTGGGTAAACCCAAAGGACCGTGTTTTCAATATCCTGGGTTTTTTTATTTTCTGGAATTTGCTTCCATGTGCCCGGCTGGACAGAGCAAAGCACAGCAGGGACTTTGGGGTCGGAAAGGGGTAACACACCAGTGGAGAGTTGAAGTTTGAGCCTGTGTCTGTTAAACAGTTCTTCCTTGGACATCTCTGAGAAAACAAAATGCTTGTTCAGGGGCCCAGTGGGACTGGACCTTCAATGACAAAGACAAAGAATGGTGGAAAGTGCTTGAAAAATGGACACCTTTCTTTGGAAAACTTACATTTCTCAGCCAAAACTTCTATTCTGAGGGATGGTTGAATTTTTGTCTACCCGTTTGACATACAGAAGAACTGTGATGAGTTGTGCATAAGGTACTGTTTTCTGGTACCTGGTTCATTCCTGGCTGTGTTTCACTTTCATTTGTTCTTCTCCTCTTTGAAATGTTTTAATTGCCTAACCAGTTTGCAGAGTCAGCAATATGTGACGTAAGAGTCTCTTTCACACATGTGCAACCCCTCCTCTCCAAATACGTAACTGTGAGTGACTGAGCTGAGCAGCGAGCATCTCCAGTAAGACAAGGTGGCAATGAGCAGACCTCACAGCAGTCAAAGAAGTCAGTGGTGGCTGTCCAGTCAGACAAGTTATGGATTGGGCACAGCTGGAGCGTAGAGCTGATTCATGTGAAGGTGGTGGGGCACTGAGCAGTGGGCCATGGCTGTGCTTGGCTGCGGGGAGCAGCACAACCCAGGAGGAGAGTCAGTCTTTGTCTGAACAGGGCAGAATAAGATGCCCTGGCATCTTGGTCCCACCTTACAGCTGAGATAGGCAACGTGGATGCATAGCTGTCCTTCTGGAAGGAAAAAGAAGGCATCTGATGGAGAAGCCCCGTGCCAGTCTGTGATGGGGGTCTCAGCCTCACAGGATGGCAAAGCTGGTGGTGCATTTTGTGCAGGGCTAGGTGCTGCAGTCAGTGATGTTTGCAGCTGCTGTCCAGAGACAGCCCTGGAAATTTCCTGGAATTCCAGGTCCAGAGCCAGCCCCTGCTCTGGGGAAGGAGGATACTGTTGTCTCAGTCCATAAAGTCCCCAGAATGGGAGGAAGGGGTGAGAGACACACAAAGTCAGTAGTAAAAAGAAATGAAAGTCGGCAGCTTGCCACAGCAGAGTGCAGACTCTGTAGAGCTGCCTTTTTTATTGGCACCCAGACTGGAGGGAGGTTTATGCTCTCAAACAAGCCAAATTAGAAATGGAGCACCAGCCAGAGTCCTGCAAGCAGGCTACTGTCCCTGGCACTGGGAAGGGTGAGCATCCACTCTGAAATCCACTGCTTTCTCTCACCTTTATATCCTCCACCCTTTCTCCTTTCCATCCCTCCTTCACTGCCCGCCTGCATCTCTCAACGCCTCCCCCTCTCCATGGCTGGGCTTGTCCTCTGGTGCTGAATTCCATAACAGCTCCTGCCATCAGCTAATACTGCGAAGCTCCTTTGGTGGTGGGAATGGCCCAGCTTGCTCAAGGGCAGCCAGTCTGCGTGGCCCAAAGAGGAGTTAGGATGGGAGAAGGTATCCGTGGCTCTCTCTTTTCACTGCTTTTCTGCTGAGCGTATGGAAGTAATTTGCATCACAGTGACAATGTGCTGTGGGTCTCTCCTCAGGTTTGTGTCATCCTGCTGTTGAGAGGAAGGGTGAAGTGTGGAAGACATGTTCATGAAGTGAACAGACATGAAAGCAATGGCACAGAGAGGGGACCCATCACACAAGGACCTGGCACCTGATCTGGCATGGTGGGTGCTGGTTAGCAGCTGAATGCCAGATATGCCATGAAAAAAATTTGCTCATTAATGCAAAGCTTGAAATCATAAAGGCACGGGGTGAGGAGAATTGGGTATTCTTTCCTCAGCAAGTTCCCCAAGACCATGCTGAGCAGAGCATGGAGACCCCTGTGATCCTTCAGGATCCAGTTCAGAAATGCTGAGTCCATGCTGTGACACCCAGATATGTCAGTAAAAGAGCACTAGAGGCTGAAGGTGAGACATCAGCCACCAGCTACTCTGGAGACCTGAGCTCTCTTCTGCTCTCCAGCTGACTTTTTCCGTGTCATTTTGTTATCAAATGCCTCAGTTTGCTGCCTGCAAAAAGCCCAAAGGGATTATGACCTCTGTTGTGACATTAAAACATGGTCTTGACTATGAGGACATCAGGTACCATAGTGAGAGCTGTTGCAGTCTGAAACACTGGTTGTGTCCCACGTGATGCTCTACGGCACTGCTTCTTCTGACGTGAAAAAGTCCCGCTAGAGTCAGTTCAGTGCTCTTGGAGTTTCTTGCAGCCAGCATGCAGGAAAATTATTCGCTCTCTTCCTTTCCTCCAATCTTGGCTGTTGAAGCAAAAATACATAATAAAGAGGCTTTTGATGAAAATCTGCCAACATGTTTAATATTCCAGCTTGAGGAATGATCCAGCTATGTATTGGAGTGAAGGGAAAGGATCTAGTTACTTCCAGTGGACACTGAACCAGTGTCTTTGCAAAAAGAAGCAAGCCTCACAGCAGATGGGGCTGGCTGCTTACCACTGTCCCGCAAAAAAAATCTGACACTCCAGCAGCCAAATACTGAGCTTTAGATTCAGGGCTTGCTCTGCTGTAATCACTGTGTCATACAGGTCCATGATGAAGGGAACACCTGGGGGCTCTATGCAGCTTTAATGAGTATTTTTTCCTTCTGCAATGCTCACTAAGCTCCTCTTCTGCTCAGGGAAAGGTATGGGAAATCTTTTTACAGAACTTTGACATTCTCCTCTGTATAAATTCAGGTCTGAGAGAGGGACTCAGAGGTGTGCTTTTGCTGCACTTCTTTCTAGCTGAGACTCTCACAGCATCTGCTGGATTTATGGCCCCAAACAGGCTCCATCATCCAACAGTCCTTCGTGTGCACACAATTACTTGGACAACTTTCATTGTTTCAGAAGCAGACTAGCTGGTGCGGCTCCACTGACATTACCTACTCTGCCAGGCAGGTGGCTGCAGAGAAAAAGGCTTATTTGTACAATGTACTGGAATGCCAGAAGGGGATTCTTGATAGCAATGATGAGAGACCTCTGTGTATGAGGACCAGTTGCCCTTTTCATCCTTGATTGGCAGTGGAAGCTAGTCTGCTCCTGCCATCAAAACATCACTGCGTCTGCCTGGGGCAGAGCTGGGTTTTGAGCTGACTGGGGGATGAATCCAGGGGACTTGTAGGGGTTCCATGGCTTCCAAATATAGGGGATCAGGTAGCAAATTCAGATGAAGGAGGAAATGTTGTTATAACAACACAGAGTGCAAGCAGAGCTCCCCAAGCACAGAAGTTGCTGGTGGACAGACCTGGAGACCTCTGACAGCTGAGAACTTATTGACTGTTGATTGTTTGCCAGCATTTGGGGGAGCAGGATTTGGGAGACATCATGCAGTAAATTAGCAAAATCACAGCAGGATTGTAGCTGATTCATAACGCTGAATCCTCATCCCAATGGAAACAGGACTTCAAGACTGGATGCTCAGGCTCAAAGTAGTAGCAGGGTTTATAGCTACATAAAAGCCAGGTTGGAGAAAGGAGAGATCAGTTGAGGGAGAGCAATATCAGGGCAACATCTGCTGACTTCGTACATGTGAGTCAGAGTCAATAATGTCTAAGAAGGGTGGAAAGAAAGGGTCTAGCTTGTGATGTCAATGAAGGGGTAATATGAGTTTAAAGGACCACTCTCATCCACTGTAAAACAAACTGAGCGTCTACTTTTCCCCAGGTGTTTACATCAGCCTCTGCTCTCTGCTTTTCAGAGGCCTGGCAGTCTGAGGTAAATCAGCATGGCCTCACTCCCTGCAGTAAACGTGACATCCTGTGCTAAGGATGTAGTCCAGCAGCTCTCACTGAGAAGCAAAGCTCCTTTCTCTCTGAACTGAGCAGGTGGTAGCAACCTGGTATTTAAGGCATTCCCAACCACAGCTGAACTCCTGATGCAGGGAGACTTTACAAGACCCGAGAGAGATGCTAAAGGCTGACCCTTTCTGTCATTGGGAGAGAGGAACTTTCTGGTTACCTCTGAGCAAAAAGGACAAAGCATTCTATGATATATTTAATAAAACTAAACATAGACGCACACACACAGAAAAAAAATAAAAAGAGGCCAATGCACAGGAAGGTAATGTGTTCATTTGAATAATGGGCAAAATCAAATTAATTCTACATTAAATAGTTCTGAATAAAGGGTTTAAGTCAGCAGTTTCAAACTTGTTTTCCTTAATTACTTTCCGTGTTTAATGTCATTAAGAAGATTAAAAATTCATTAACAAGAGTAGTAAAGTGGCAAATCAGTAAAGCTATCACTCCAGGTTAAAAACTACGCTGAGGTTGACACTTTGTACACTTCCACAGGCGTTGTGTGGAACGCTCCTGGGGAGCTGGGGCGGCTGGGGGAGACTTGCCAGCCGGCTCCTGCAGGGCCATCCAGGGAGACAGCCAAAGGGCCAGCCTTGGCTGGACGTGGCAACCACTTTAACCATTAACTAAGCAAGACAGAAGGCAGCATTTAGCAGAAGGGCAGCGTGGACCATGGAAAGTGCCGCAGTATAACCCTCAAATATGGCAAGCATCGAAAACAGACTCAACCATGGAGAATGGCAGTTATTATAAAGCACTAAGGCGTGTTAAGGCAGTCCAGTTGCTTGATTGGCCTCATGTCCTGAGCCCTCTTAGTGTGAAGGCTCAGAGGGCACCAAGCACCAGGGAACCACTGAGCTGCACCGGGGTGGCCTGTGGGGATCAGGCAGGGTGGGAAGAGAGATTTGGGACATTTTTTCTCCTTTAGCTTTATATATTCCTGGTCCCTAAGAGTGGGCACACAATTTGATAGCAGAACAAGGCTGCTCGCTCAGGCAGTGCAACCAAAGCACGCAACTTTATCAGTCTATGGAAACCTGCCTCTTGCTGCACTCCCAAAGATCGTTGAGGTTCCAGATGACGCATGGATCCCATCCCAGGCAAGTGAGAGATCATCTTCACCCAAACAGCTCTGAGTTAGACAGGCCAAGTAGGCAAAAGGAAACCCTTGGAGACATATGTGATGAGCCCCAAATGACTCAGCAGGGCTGTGGCAGGGGCAAAAAGCACAATCCAGTCTCTCTAGTGCAGACTCCAGGGATTCGCAACATCATCTGTTTTAAAATGGTGTCCTTGTATCACTTTTATTTTCTGTTTCTTCAGCTCTTAAGGGGTTTTTATTCGTCTTTGTCTTAACAGAGCTCCATTCCAGCAGACAGGAGCACAGAGCAATTCTTCTACCTGCAGCACCACACTTGGAGCCACTTAGGGGTGGATCCCCATCACATGTATTTGGCTGTGTCCTATCTCTGAGACACACAGCACACAGTGTCAAGTCTCTGGTCCCTTGGGGTCTGAGGTGCAAAAGTCATGATCACAGAGCTGTGGTTGGGAATGGAGTCAAATTGCCACAGAGATGCGGTGGCATATGCAGAGAGCAGCATCCATTCTGCCCTGACATCTGGTAAACCACACCACAGACAAGAGTGCTGTGCAGATTGTGAGTGCCTGTCTGAAGAGCTGGTAGCTTCCTTCAGGTTCCTACAGGAGACTTCCCAGACCCAGAGAGCACGTTATCTCCAGTGATTAGATGAAGAAACTGAGTGGCTGATGGGCATTGCTCAATGTCATAAGGAAATCTAGAAGCTAAACTTTTCTAGCTCAGCTTCCACATGCTTGTTGCCAGACCAGGCTTCAGGAGCAGCATCCTCAGCTGGAAAAACAGAGGCCACTTGGGGAAAAACAGAATTTGAGGTCTGAAGCTGTAAAAAGTAAAAGAGGTAGTAGATGGAGTTAAAAAAGGACAAATTCTTGGACACATAAAGAGCTGAGAAAGGGGAATTTTGCCTGAGACTCCTGTTACAAGTGTGTGTTGGTTTCTTTTCATCAGCATCACTAAACCCGGAGACACACATGAGGTCCCAAGACATGCCACAGGTAGGTGTGGGAGAAAGGAGTAGCCTTGGCTGAAGTCAATGGTAACCCTTTTCCACATCATGCACCACTCCCTTTTGCCTGCCCCGACAGAGCCCCTGGGAGCCCCCCACGAGACCCCTGCTGTGATGCAAAATCAAATCCCAAACTGTGCTGATTTTGCATATGTTTTTTAAGAGACTCTGATCAGCCAAACCATGGCAGGAAGAGTCTCTAAGTTCCCCAGTGGCTGAATTTCCCTTTCCTTTATTTTGCTTAGCAGAAAACACAGAGGTTTGACTTCTTCCTGCTCAGTTTTGGAATAGAAATGGTTTTGTCTTCAGTCGCTAAATTTTCTTCAGATAGGGAAGTCAGAGTCCTGCTCTGATGAGCAGTAAAACAGAAAGACACATTCCCCCCCTGGTTTTCCCTGGCTTTGATGAGGGGCTCCCATCTGCAGGGCCACATGTTTGTCCCACTGCTCCCTCCCAGCCACTGTGGGATCAAGCAAAAGCCCATTCTCACCACGTCCCTTTGTTCCCGGGGAAGCCACAGCAACCCTGTTTTGGGAGCAGGTGGGAGGAGGGAAAGCCCTTTTTTTTTTTTTTTTTTTTGCCCTCCCCTTTTATTCTTTTGCAAGATTTAATTATCGAAGGACTGAATTTGAGCTGTTCCTGCCTTCTTCCTTCCTTCCCAGACAGCATTTCTAACAAAGGCCTGTGGTTTGGGTTGTGTTTTTTTTCCTTTTCTTTTCCCCTCCAGAGATCTAAGGACTGTAATGAGAAACCAACACCCTCTCCTTCCTACAGCCTCCAACTCAAACCCTCTGCCTCACCAGCCCCTCCTTCTACCAAGGCACCCCCCATGCCCTCCCCATGCTTCCAGGGGAGGGAGGGCACCCGATACCAGCACAGGGGACGGCCAGTGGCCCTCGTAGTCGGTCCTGGGAGGTGAACAAGATAGAGTTACAAGGGAGAGCAGCTTGCAAACTGCCTCCGCTTTGATGAAGGAACATTTAATTATATCCCTCTCCCCCAAGTCCTCCCCCAGTGAAAAAGATCTCCTATTGTCTAGGCTAATTTGTCCCTTTTGCTTAATTCCCTAACCTGTGTGAGAAACCCTGGGCTCGCGTTACTCCATCACCCATCTCTCCCACTCCTCCTGCAGTGCCATGAAATGCAAGGACAGGAGTCTCTGGGTGTCCTCCTTGTTCCCTGTGCCCCAGAGACGAATCCTGGCATGCAAAGCCAGAGGGAATTGAAGCATGCAGCACCCACAGCCCTCACTGACAGGCCATCATCAAAGAGGCAGAGTGCTTAAAACCTCCAGAGATTTGGCTCCCATGGCCCCACGTCTACCCAAGATAGCTGCCAGGAGCAGTGCCCAGGCTCCTCACCACTCCAAGTATGGTTATACCACTTGTGTCAGCTGGGGAAGAGGAGAGAGGAGAGCAGGACTCATCCCTCAGACAACTGTCTGCCCTCCTCTGAAAGCCACCTGCCCACAGTTATTTACCTGGAGGGCCTTCATGGTTGCTGAAATCCTGTTTAAGTTTTGGATTGGGATGAGAGGGAAGGAGCAAAAACCTGTGAGCTGTTTTATTTGGATATTTTCCTTGCAGCAGAGGAGCAGTGCCTAATGCCAGCTGGCTGCACATCCCACGGCACTGGACACGATCTGCACCCCGTGCCTACACGTGGGCTGATGTCTGAGCTGTCTGGTCTCCCACGGTCCTGTCGGATGCAGAGGCTCGGCTCAGAAACTAAGGGATGCTGGTGATGGGGAGGGAGTGATGGAGGAGAGCACCCCTGCTCCATCTCCGCACCCGGCAGATAACCATGTAGGGGAACAGCCACATTTGCTCCCCAGCAGCCAGGATTTGCCCAGGGCTCTCCTGCCCACTGCAGGCTCCCCTGCCATGAGCACAGTGGTTTGGGATGGCTCAGCACAGAGCACAGTTCAGCATGCTGTGGGAACACAGCTGGGGAGGTGAGATGGGATTCTTGCAATCTGCAGGGTCTTTGGCTGTGGAGGGGGACTGAGGGATGAAACCCCATGGGGAAACCAAGCCTTTTCCCCTCACCTTCCTCCAGGAGAAGGAGAGCACTGTAAAAAGCCATTGAGCAAGGCACAGCAAGGAAGGGGTGGGGAAAGGAAGCCGAAGGGGGGAGGAGAGTAGAGCAGTTGCCAGGCTGACTTGAGCCAGAGCCTTTCATGGTGGGGCAAGGGGTAGGAAACATGGAGGATCAACATTGTCTTCTCCAAAGAGGAAAAGAAAAGAGAGAGAGAATGCAGAAGGAAGACAAAGGGAAACAGGACTTGTTGGGGAGAAGACGAGGATGCTCAGGGATTGAAGCAGGCTGGGGTCCAACTTAATAAGAAGCGAACCAAAACAAAACCCAAACAAAAAGTGACTGGAGTTGGCGGTAGGCACCCCCTCCCCCAGGCAGCCATCCCCAGAAGGCAGTGAAGCTGCCTTTTCAAACAGCCGCCTCACAATAAATTCATGGCAGCCAGGGCTGGGAAACAGGCTGCTGCAATTTAAAGGAAGCGTGGATTTGCATATTGAATTAAAATTAAGAGCTAATTATGCAAATAAATTATGACATTTGGCAGGAGAATTTGCTTCAAGATCATTTATTACGTTCTTTTTATAACAGTGCGAGCGTTTAACGGTCAAAGACAATATTTTAAAGGAAAATTAACGCAAGATTATTAACCTAAAAACAATTCCACATTAATGAGATGTATTTCTCTTCAACTTCTCACACCTGGCTGCCTATTGATGCCCAGCCAGGACTGTCTCTCAATAATTGGCATTTTTTTTGCAGGCAAATATTGAATGAGGTGGTGAACGTTGCTTTGGATAAACTCACTCAGGAAAATTCCTTCAGGGTTTTAGCTTGCTGGTCTGTAAAGGAAAGTTGTGAAGGTCAAACATGATTCACGTTGTTCTTCCGTGTGCTTGGACTGACCATGTCTGGATGTGCTTGGGAGAGGACATGGTGCTGGCTACCCCATCCGCATGAGAATAAAAGCTCCCCTGCTAAAATGTGCGTGATTGCTTTTTGGAAGAGATGTGAAACAAAGGTCTTGGCCATTTGTGGTCATTAAAGATCCTGTGGGTGTTTTGTTTTTTTTTTTGGCAAGATCAGGGTTGTTAACCCTGGTGTTTTGGCTCCCCACCAGCTCAGGTAGTTGCTGCCTGCCCATCTGCCCTGTGCTGGGACTTTCAGGTGGGGTGGGCACTGCCCTTCCTGTCCCAGAACAGTGGAGCACCAGCTGTGTGGTCTTACCGGTGGCCAGGTTCCTCCCCCAAGGAGGATGGCTTCAAGAAGGCCCTGCACTGGGGTTTGGATCAGGAAGGGAACCTGAGGGATGCGGGTGGCTCCAGGACCCAAAGGCTGTCCATTCCCAGCCGTCATCTGTGAAGAGCCTCTGGCCCAGATTCATCCCATGCAACTGAGGTGGTCACGTATGATTAGGTGAGCAATTGTGTTTCTAGAAGTTTCTAGAAGTTTTTAGAAGTTCAGATAGAAAAGAGGCACAACCATTTCATTTTTTATATGAAAATATCTTTTAAAAAGGAGTTTTCTCAGGGAAGACAGAAGGCTCTTGCTCCAGCACTGTTCGTTTGCCTCTTTCCATGCTGCAGCCAGAGGGGATGCCAGGGAACTGGGAGGCTATATTTGCAGCCAGGTTGCAGGAGCTGTTGTCGAGAGTTACGACGGAACCGTGGCCAGGAATGACTGGCGGGGAACGAACTATACCCAAATGGTTTAGGAAGGAAGAAAGAATCTTCCTCAAAGATGGTACTTTGCAGCCTTGCCAAGGAAGTCCAGGGTAACATGGCACTCATCCTTCAATCATATGCACTCCTCCTGCTTTGCCTCCAGCCCTGGCTATTGTCCACTGCGATCTGCATACCTCTAGGGTAGGATGGGACATCAGGACCCTTGTTGGTTCTGGGGTTTCCTCTTGTTCCATTTCTTTACCCCTGCATCTTAATTGTGCCCTCATAGAGCCATCTGCCTTTGTTATAACTGGGGTTTTCTGAACTCCACACCCTGCCAAAGCTGGAGGGTACTTCATCCAAACCTCAATGGGCATTTCACTTCTGAGGCAGCCGGTAGACTGTCTTTCATGATTCTTCCATCTCCTCTCTCAAGGGATTTTTCCCCTCCCAAGTTCAAGGTGGAGAGGCCATTCCCTGCTAAATCAGTCCTGGTGCACAGTGCACAATGGTGTGCAGACCCAACCACAGGTAACAGATTGTGTTGCAATAAGTAAAGGGTTTGGAGCCAGACAAAATGTGTGACATTCAAAGTTCTCAGCTCTCCTCTCTCAGAAAGGCAATCTGTGACTTCTGGACCCTCCTTAATGACCCAGAGCCGGATGGAAAATAATACTAATAATAATAAAAGAAACAAAGAAGGGGCTGGCGCATTTTTTAAATAAAGAAATTTCCCTCATCTTGCGGTTAATTTAAAAGGTTTATTTCTTGAAATGAATCCTCTTCATCAAATCTCCGATCCTTGAAAATCAGTGCAACCTGCCTCTGTGGATAATGAATTGATTTGTAATGTAAATTATATAAAACACCCTCCCTGCCAGCATTTGTGTGTGAGTGTGTTTAATCTAAAGCGTTTAAGTCTGAAAATGAGCTTCTCCATCAAAAGTCTCGATTCCATTTACATTTCTTGCATACGAGTCAATTTGTGCCTGACCCAGTCTATAAATCACTGCCAAGGAGTGCTGTGTCTGTACCTCTCCTCGTTCCCCACCCCCTCATCCTCCCATCCTTGCACATGCTATGTTCAAAGAGGCGTCTTTGAATACCGCCTATAAACAGCTCCCAGTTCTCTGGCCAAGCATCAGCCTATGGAGAAGAGACCCTGGCTCGGAGAGGTGTGCAGCAAGGGTAGTTACTGGGCAGGTGAAGGAAGGGGAGGAAGGGAAGTCCTGCTCAGCTTCTGGCGGCTGCTCGGGAAGGATCTCCCAAGGAAAGGAGTCCTCTCTCTCGGTGGCTTCTTTCCAACACACAATTGCTTGATAGCTAAAGGAACCCATGGCTTAATGCTGTTAGGGGCTGAGGTTTTCTGCTGGTGTCTATCAACACGATCCTGTAAAATTCATGGAGTGGCAATGATTTCTGCCACCAGAGGCTTTAGCCTTGTCTTTCTCTCCCCAGTTGTCTGATCATGCCAACTTTTATCCTTCATCTCATCCCATTGGCAGACAGAGGACTGGGGTCATACCTCCTTAGCTTGCCTCCTGGGTGCTGAAACCAGTGGGAGGTGACTCTGGGGATTAGGGGCTCCCCTTGGTGGTCGAAGCTCCACATGACAAGTGCCTGAGGTCGTTTGGGAGAGCAGGGGAAGTGAAAATGGTGGTACCTTTACCCAGAAAAACTGTTGACCCATCTGAGTACCGGCATTAGAAGGGGCTTAGCAGCCACGCACCTGAGGACCAGCAGGCCGGAAGGCTAATCGTTGACTCTGGTCTCCTCCATGAAACACCAGCTCTGCCTGCGAAACAAGCAGCTGTTCACAGAGCAGTAGATTATAGCTGAACACAGAACGTGAACAGGATCATCAGCCCATCATTGGCACTTGCAGGGAATTTTGTGACACGCTTTTTTTTTCTGCTCTATTTTTTCTTCAGAAAAGGCACAATTTAAACTGATTTCTAATATCAGGGGGAAAGTACAATTGGGTTTGGGATCTTATCATCAGTCTGAAAATGAAAAATTCTGATATACTGTTGGAGAAACAACCTACTGCTCTATTCAAGGTACAGGTGCAGTAACAGGAAACAAACAGTTACATCAGCCAAAAAAAAAAAAAAGAAGGAAATGCTAGAAGAGTTGTTTGAGATACAGCCATATTTCCCCATATATTTATGCACGAAGATTTACAGAAGCAACTTAACCAGTCCTTTTTCTCTTGCTCTCTCTCTTCCCACAGCAGAAAGATGCCTGAAAGTATTAAGAAATCAGAACACAGAATGTCCTTAGGTCTCCCAAAGAGCATGAGATGAAGAACAGGAACAGTGGTCACCCACACTACCCAAAGCCACTTTGTGTCCTCTCTCTGTGAACCCCAACTTGTCCTAACACTGCTCCATCCCATAAGAAGTGAGCTCCATCCATTGCCATCTGGCTGGTCTGTCACTCACCAAAATGGGAAAGATCGATCTCCAGCCAAGAGAGGTGGGAATTCACAGGCAGTCAGTCTAAGGTGATGGTCTTCTGAAAAGACTTCTACGCGTTCATAGACTTATTACCAGCAAGATGCTGCCTCTCTGTGCCTTGGTTGTTTACCTTTGAAATAGGGTTAATGCTTCCTTTCTCCCAACTTTCCACAGTTTAAATATAAGGTCTCTAGAGCGTTGAGTTGCATGTTACCGTATGAACATACAGCCCTGAGCCAATGGGGATTCTGGCCTTGGAGGAGTCCTTAAGAGCTGCTTTAATACAAATAGCAGGAAGAATTTTTCCTCAAGATTACCCCAGGGGATTGAGGTCAGACCTTCAGTGAAGGAAGACACAAACCTATTACCAGTTTCTGTGGGGACTAATACAATTTGCACTTCGTTAGAGGGATTCAAAGTGATTTGTACACATTAATTACTCCTTGCAGCATCCCAGCTGGAGAAATATTATTACCTTCATTTTACAGAAAGGGTAACTAAGATGTAGAGAAGTTCATTTGTTTGACTACAACTGTACAGCATGCCAGTGACAGGAGCCAGGAATGAAACATAAGAGGACTGATGGGCAGTTCCTGCCCATTCCAAACCAGTGGGTCACAAATATTTTTCTGCCCAGAAGAATATCACAAGCAAAGGAAGCGGTAGTGCCTCCTAGCTGGGCTAGGTACCACTGCGATGAGGTCTGGGTACGGGGGATGGCGCACGTGGCCCAGCCCGGGAAGCACCGCTGCGAACCCTGCTCTGCACAGCCTTGCAATGGCAGGAAGAAGAAATGAAAGTGCAATTAGCTGGAAACAAATGAATTCGTGTTGCATATATTTCCCAAGCTGATGGGTTGGTGAATGAACCACTCGTTATTTCATGGAGCAGCATATTTAAAGATCTGTAGAACAACTTGGAAAAAACACAGCTTTTCTGCTTCAACATATTTTGCAATATTTCTGAATGTTGTCTGTCCTAGTTTTAGGCATAGGTGCTGCTATATTTCCATTTTTTTCATGAAAAGGACATTCTGAAGAAGCTTCATGGTTGTTTAAAATTCTCACCTTCTTTTTTTTTTCAATGTCTCGTGAAAGTTACATTGACAGTGTCAACATATGGCCTACCAAAATAAAACATTTTGTACCTTAAATACCAAACCCTCTTTATTCTTATTTTTCTTGTACTAGGCCAGTTAAAAACAGGAGATGCTCCCTTCTCCAGCAGAAACGTTTAACTGAAGTCAGAGGTGCAAAATGAAACAGAGAACACAAAGCAGAAGCAAAAATAGGAATCACAAGAATAAAAAGGTTGGGTTTAGTTTGATCAATAATTTCTTCTTATGGTTGTTGGGAGGAGGAAAAAAGGTACCTTAAAAACAAAAATTCTTTTCTTCTTCAAGAGCAAAGTGTGTGTCCAAAAATTTTCCAGCCCTGTATAATTAGTTGCATTTCTTCTATGTGGTGAACAGAAGAACTTGAAACGTCTTTGCTGCAGCAGATGAGCTCACAAGATGGGAGCAGATCAATGAAGATCCTGTGTGAGCTTCCAGAGGAGGCAAAACGGATTCTTCAGCTAAGAAGTATCTGAGAGTATTACAATAACAATAATATGCTCTAGTCTTCATTATATTTGAACTAGCATCGTGTAGGGTGGCATTTTTCAACCTGTGGTCTGCAGATTCCTAGGAGAACAGGGACTCATTGTAAGGAAGGGGGGAAAAAGAATTTCATCAATGCTTTCCAGTGGTTGGGGCTTGGGAATTTTTGGGTGGAGTGCTGAGCCTTCATGAGAGATTTTCTAGGGATCCACAAATCAAAGCAAGTTGAAAGCGACTGCAGCAGCATAATGTTATATTGATTGCTTTGTTTTTGCAGGGGATAGATTTTGTTTAATCTTCCCCTTCCTTACATTGCTTGACACCGTTAGTTTTATCTTCACTAACATGAAATATAAAAAATCACTAGAGAAGAGATTTTCTAATGTGTTTTGTGCTACTTTTGGGTGGGTGATAACACAGGAAGCATTTTCTGGGGCATGGTAATTCTTTAAATGAAGTTTTGCTTAGAAGAAGAAATTTGGTATCATGGAAAAGCATGGGCTTGAAAGGGAGGAGAAGATCTTATTCAATGCAGGTTTTAGAAGAAACTGGGATCCAAACCAGATTTAAAACCTAGAAACAACGGGGCCTGCTGAGAGCTGGACAAAGGGAGACAGAGAGCCTCTCGCTAGACTGAGAGCCCATCAACCTACCGGTACCAGCACAATGGGGCAAACGCCACAGTGAGGTGGGTGTTACAGGGGAAACCTTTATTTGATGAGGGTTTTGGTCTGCGGTGGGGTGTGGTGGGAAGAAACTCCTCAGTCTCCAGGGATAGGGGTGCAACAGAGAGCTGTGGTTTTGGGATGGGGCAGGCATCCCTGGCAAACTGCCCTCCCCCGCGCTGCATCGCCTGCTGCCTCATACACCTGAGCTGCCAAATCTAGTCATCCCCAGGCACAGTCCAGCCCAGACAGAGAGCCAGGAGGAAGGTTGGGGAGGGGGATGGAGGCACGCGGCTTCCGCTCAACAAACACAAACTTGTTTCTCCTCCTCCTCCATCCTTCACAAATTCCTGGTGCCTGTCACCCCGCTGGCCACTCCAAGGGTTTTAATAAAAAGGGGAAACCAACATTTGATGTGAGCACAGTAGGGAGAGGAGAGGCAGCACGGAGGGAGGGGGCCAGACAATGTACCCATATGGAGAATAGAAGGATGCTGGGGCAGCCGCATTCAGAGCCCGTCCCTCTGTTCTCCCTGCATCCCACGGCCCCTGCTCCGCCGATGGACTCTTAACATAACAAGTGAGCTGAGGGGGTGGCCAGCCCTGCGCTCAGCGCCCCCGGATTCCTCCGCCCCAGCCCCTGTCTCCCAGCTACTGATCCCAAGCAGCACAGGGCCTTTCCCCACATCCTCCCCGACAGCACCATTGTCTCCCAGCCACTGTGGTGGAAAAGGATCCCTCTGGGTCCTTTCCTCATAAAGACCAGCACAGGCTGGGGGGCGGGGGGGGGGGGGGGGGGGGAGGCGGGGGGAGAGGGAAATACATATCTATACATACAAATATATATATATGCATTTATGCGTATACGATAAATAAAGGAAGCCAGCAAAGCCCTTCAGGCAATTTTAGCTCTGTCTATTGTTCAGGAGGAGGATTTTCCTCCCTCCCCTCCCAACTCCTAATGAAATCCCCCAAGCCCTCCTTGTTTCTCCCCCCGCCACCAAAGGGTACTCACACAGTCATGCTCTTGGGGACTTTGTCTCCTGTGGTTGGAGCAGCTTAGGCTGTCAGGATGGGGAAATCTTTTATTTGCCAAGGTTGTTGGTGACAAAGACTTAGCCATAAACCCCTCCAGAGCCTATTCAAAACCTTTGTCACTCCCTCCATGTGCCAGCCATTTGACTCAGAGCATCCCTTCACCCTATTTCACCCAGACCTACACCTGCCTTCTCCTCCCTCACCATTGCAGCCACGCACATGCACACCAAGCCTGGTCATGACTGGAGGGAAGATGCAGAACTGCTGGATACCCTCTCAGAGTTTCAGGTCCTGGCCATGGAACTGTCTGCCTGCAGGTACATATATACAGATATCTCTGTCCCTCTGGCTCTTGGTGCTTCCCAACACACCCTTGGCATGGATGGGGCAACCCACCTCTCTCTACCCATCAGTGTAGAGTGCCCCTAGGACCCTGTTTCTCACTCCTCCACTGGCTTGCAATTGACCTTGGGCAGTTTTAGACCTTCCCCTGTAATGCTCGTGGCACTGTATGGAGGTAGGTCAAAAAACAGAGGCACCTGCCTAATGACTGTACCATGGTCCTTCATAAAACATGGCCAGCCACGTCTCACTTATCCCTGCCTCCAGGCTGAGTCTTATACCTGGTACCCACGTGCCTTCCCTGAGCAGCTCTGAACTGACTGCCCAAGTCCTTTCTGGGTCCTCCACAAAACAGAAGAAAAGGCTGTGGAAGGAACACAGAGCTGCGCAACTCTGAAGGTCACCGGCCCTGGGAACTCCCCTTTTGCAGGAAGTGCAGATGAGGGGCTCAGCCGTGCTTGGTTCTGCTCACCCTCCATTCCCTGCACAAAACCCAATTTCTTTACACCGAGGAGTTCCCCTCCCCCGATGTGTGTCTCTTTTGGCCTCCCGTTGCACATGAAAATGCTGACGGATTTCCCTGATCACTAGCCATGCTGGCTAGTGGCTAAAGCAGTTCATTTCAGACCCTGTGCAGGTATTTCTTACCATATATTATAGTGAATAATGTATCCCCAGCCATGCAGCACAAGGCTTATAAGGCTATCTCTGTATTCTGGTGACAGCTTTAAACCACTCGACCATTGACCATTCGGGTCTCATGGTTTATAGAGTCACCAGCACACCTTGACAGGGTTATAGCCTACTTATTGGTATAAAGCATGGTTAGGGATACATTATTATAGCACATTGCTTCTGAAACAGGGCCACGGGCCACCAGTGGCCTAGAGAGCCCTTGCTGGTGATCTGCAAAGGGCTGTGTGATCTGGACCACCTGATTAACATCTACCTGCTAAACCACAACAAGGAATTGTTGGAGTGACCTGAGGGACAGTGCACACTCCCAGATCCTGGCGGGCAGGAAGCCCAGGCAGCTCTGACAAGAAAGGGGCTGCAAAATGCTGCTTTCTATGAAAGTGGACACCCAACTGCGCCTGAAGATCTCTCTAACGCTGGTGATCCAAAGGACTGCAGTCCCCAAGTCTTTTTACTATCCACCATGCAGGTTGCCACAAGGCTGAGAAACTCTTTGAACCACATTAAGTGGTTTTACTTCCACCTTTTCTGGGCTGCTTCAGGTTGAATACAGCCTGACCATTTTGCTTCCGTACAAATGCCAATTTGGTTTGGCTCATGCTGAACGCTCATTAACAATTACTAGAGTTAAAGTAGTTTATCACTACATTTAGGGTTGAAATCTGACTTTTCTTCTGATTCTGGATCCCAGATCTGCAAGCTTTTCCCATCTCCCACAGAAATGCTTCTTCTCTGTTTCCATTTTCCCAGCCTGGCTCTCCAGATTAGTAATTTTATTATAAAGTTTCTGAGGATTGTTTGAATTACCTTTAAATGCAACAAGCACTTGTTCTGGTTGATATTGCAGAGCTGGGACAATTTAACAAACAACTCAGGTTAAAAACGTTGACCTCAGGTTGCTTCCCGATCTCACTCGATCTGTTAAATATTGAGCCAAATTTGGAGAAAAATTACCTTGGTAATTTGAAAGCCTTCAAAACTGGAACTCAGCAATAATGCATCTGTGCTTTAAAATTTCTCTCTCTGCACTCCCTCTTTAAGTGCTATTAAAGGAAATATTTGTTAAGGATATTTCAGCTATAGGACTGGTTAAATGGATCCATTACGGAATTACTACATGCCAATGTTCAGGATGCCTCTGAAACAAATGGAGTCATTTTCTCAAATGTTATGTTTAAGTCTCAGTGAGCTCTCGACCACAGCCCTGTTTGACATATGCATCTTCAGTGTCTTCTCTTAGTTTTCGCTGCAGCCTTGATCCTGCAGAGATTTATGTTTGTGATTAAGCATGTAAATAGTCCCTCTGAGTTCAATGGGATGGTTACAGTTAACAGTGTAAGCATCCTCTGATGGGGCCGAGGCCAGCCTCAGCCACACTCCTGCGGATGCTGCTGCCAGATGTGCACAGCCTGGGATCAAGCCAGCTGCACGGATCCGACCTGGGTCCAGCATCCTTGCAGCATCGCATCTTACCAAGTTAGCCAGAAAACACTGCACAGCTTTTGTGCCAGCTTCAATTTTATTCCAGCTTTCTGCAAGCTACAGGGGGATGACAGGCGATATTTTAAGGTTTAAAGTCAGGGACAAATAATGGCAAATGCACACTGAGTCTGCCAGGAGAAGTTAACCTGTAGCACTCCTGAAAGGATCTGCATTAGCAGATCAGCTTCACATCAGATCAGCATTTGTGTCATGTGCCCACAGGCTTTCTGATACAGTTCTCGGAGCCCTAAAGCCTGACTTTCTTGCCTGTTGAATCCAGGCTTCAGTGGGTTTAAGACAGTGGGGTGATTGCTTACCTTTGCACAGTAAGTTCTGCTGGTGTGAGGTTTTAGTGGCATTTTTACAAAAGGGGGATAAAGGTCCTACAATGTGTAGATGTAAGGCTATTAGTCTTCTCATAGTCTTTTTCACTGAAGAAGGGGAAGGAACAAGATGCAGAAGACAAAATCAAATAAGCAGACAGACTTTGGGGGATATACATTTTAATTGTTGTTTTACAGCCTGAGCAACCTGGTGAAATGGCACTGACGGTACAGACATATTGAGACTTATTTGGGACAACTTGGTTGCTTTGCATTCAGCTTCTCAGCTCAGGTTTCCACTTCAAGTACAATAAATCCCTGAGTCCACGATCACATCTTTCCTTCTTTTAACAAAAAACTGTTTGCTAGGTCCCGAGCTCCTACTGCTGGGCCAAGCCACACCAGTGCTAAACCAGGAGTGCAAGGGGAGGAATTAGATACACCTCTGTAGAAGGACAGATAGATCATAGTGCAGATGGAACAACTGAGGGTTCCACAACTAATTATATGCACAAGTGTGAGGTATTTATTACTGTAAAATGCTCACAAAATTCATAGGCACCGAAGACTTACGATGGCAGTATCCACCGTTGCTGGAGAATTAATGGGCAGCCTTTTCCCTGCGCTAAAGCTGACAACAGAGGGGGGTACTCTGTCATCCAGGGGTGAAAGCGGGGAATGAATGCATATACAGTACTCCCCTCTAATGCTAATGGACCCTAGCACGGAGATTAGATTTACACCCTCCCTCTAAACATACACCAGGGCAAGGCAGCTCCCCCAGGCTGCCTTCCGAACAGTGTGGTGCTGCAAAAGGTGCTCTCTGCTCACCCTGCCTTGTCCTCACCAGCCTCCATGCCAGCCAGCACAGGCTGTCCTGCTCCCCACCTTCATCATGTTTAGCTTCACAGAGAAGGACCACCCACATTTTCCTCTGCCCAGTGCCCCACGGCAATGGTGAGAAGAACAGTACTTATTCCCCTTCACACTCCCATCCTAGCCCCCAGTGTTAGGGGCTCATTCCTTTGCATGTACCTACCACCCCACCAGGAATGCTGGGCAGTCGCTGTGTTTCAGTCCTCAGCACCATGAGAGAAACACATCATGCTACAGCGGGTTAAACAGTCCTTTTATAAACTCTCTGCTCTCCAAAGAAACGAAAGCTTGGAGAAATTACCCTTCCCCCTTCCCTCCCATCATCTTTGCTTTGGGATGGGAACAGGATTTTCACGAGAGGAATAATAAACATAAAAAATGGGAATGTGTGACTATTGATCTTCCACTTGCAGAAGAGGCAGGCCCGACATACTCAGGAAGAGAAGGACAAACCATCAGGAACGGTCTCATGGATAGATTTTTTCCATCTATGGCTCCATGTTGGACCCAAGTCCCTTGAGCAGATCCAGTGCTAGTCCCCAGTCCTAGCCCTAGGAAGGACCTGGGGCTCAGAAGGCGCAGCCCCGTTGACTAGGTGGGAGCACAGTGGTGCTCACACACCTCTTACGAACAGAGTCATAAGCACAGGCCCCATATGGAACTGGAGACGAAGGACTCCCATGGCGAGTTTGAACGTTCCAGCTTTCAGGAGCAGCTTTCCTTCACCCCTGGTAGGGGTCCCGCTCCGAGGGCAGCGTCACCACGCGGCAGGAGTGACCATGGGCCTGCTAAAGAACTCCCTGCAAATAATTCACACCAACTTGTTTAAAGGAGCAAATGGGTTTAATTATTAGTTACAATCTTGTCAATAATTATCACCCCATCTGTGGGTAATAAATGGCAGCTTCTCACAGACTGCATCATTAGAGTTTAAGGACACCAATGGGGTGCATTAAAATGCTGAGGAAAGCATTGATCTGGTGTAAAAATGCTCTTTACAAATTACAGGCACGGGTCAAGCCCAACAGTGAGTCCTCCCTCTTCCCATCTGATGCCAGCCTGCCCTATCCTCTCGCCATGCATTCTCCCAGCACCCCCAGCCCATGGCTGCCAGAAAGAAAAAGACCCCAGTCTGTGGATTGCAAGGTATCTAGACCTTACGTAGGACTCTGAGCTTTATAGAGTGAAGGCTGTGTAATAACGAAGGGGCTGGCATAAAGCATCACAGCTCGGTCGGCTCTGCTGTTTCATTCCCACAAAGAAGCTGGCCTGGGCACCTTCAGAGCGTTTTTTGTCCAATGGGCAAGACAAGTAAGATCATGGAGGCAATGTTTCCCAAAATGCAGCTACTTCTGGGGTAGAAAAGCATCAGTCATCACACAGCAGGACTTCTCGGAGGAGAAATTATAACTCCTGCGTTTTTTTTGTTTTTGGTTTTTTTTCCCCCTGTTTGAACTGCAGGCTGGAATATAGGCCGGCAGAATGTAATTATCCAGGCTGGAATTTGGCCAAGATGCTGGGGCTAACAGCCCTACTGTTTCAAAATATGCCACAATACCCTAAATGATCACATCTTGCAGGATTTGATTTTGCATTTAATCCAAAACAATGCCGGGAAGTCGATGAGTAGGATAAGCATAAACTAGTCTCACTTATCCCTGTAGCTGCTGAAAGTTCAGCCCAGAATGGCTCCTGAAAATTATTTTTGTTTTCTGTGCAAAACATTGAAATAAGTCAGTGGATTTATTCTCTTTGCACATTCTCTGCAAGCAGGTGTTTGTTTTTTTTTTTTCAGTGAAAAATACATCAACTTTCAGAAGGGGAAACTTGAGTAAAGCAAGGTATTTCCATTTGAAAACAAAAAAAGAAGGAAGGGCATTTCTTTCCTCTACAACAGTATTTTAGATAGACTTATTTTTAGCTTTTTTTTTTATTCAGACTGTTAGGACAGACAGAGGATTAAGATAGCTAACGGACAGTCTATACTGGCAAACAAAACTAACACCTAAGTGACTCTTTGCGTGTCCAAGTATTAAACTCTCCGTTAAAAAGAGAACTGCATTGACAGAGGCAGGCTAGACTACAGCTGAGCCCCAGTGTAAATAAACCTCTGCCAGGCCCCATACACAGCCCTGTCAAACACCGTGCCTCCCTTGCTTGCAACCTATGCCCCTGTTATTAAGTAGCTCCAAATGCTCCCTGTTGTTTTGAATGCAATGCAAATATTGGCAGAAGGATGCACGCTCTGTATTAAAGGTATCTCAGATACAGCAACACCATCCAAATGTTTCGGAAAGCAGCATTAGGACTTGCAGTTTCTCTTTTTACTTCAGTGAATAAAGTTTATCTGCAGAATAAATTGTGCTTTAAGCTGACTCAGGCTGCGTGCTAGCTCTTGATTTGGCCAATCATCCCCCCCAAGGGAAAAATAGAAAAGGAAAAGGTAATCTTGAGAAGTCAAAATAGTTCATTTTCTGGTTTGGAAAAGGATCATTATAATTGATTTTTCATGTTGAGATGTCTTCCCTTTGTGAAACGTAACTGTTTCTCTAAAAAAGGACAGTGGCTATCTGTGAACAACACATCTCATTCAGACTGGAAAAATTAGAGGCCTCCTGCTTTACTGAAATATCTAGAAAAAATTCCACCTTAGATTAACCAGGGAAAACCAAAACTCACTTAATTTTCAGTTGAACAAATTAAAGAAAATGAATGAAAGGGACATTCAGAAGCAATTTCAGATGCCACGGCTGCTGGGAGCCCAAGAGGACACCATGGAGCATCCAATCAGCTCTGCAGCATCACCAGTGCATGTGCCCTACAGTGGCCTCGGTGTCCCTGCTCTCTGCACATCATTTGTTGAAAATCTCAAACTGTCACTCATCTCACACAGATGAACCACACTTAGATGAACTGCCCCAGTGCTGCCATTGCCCGGCTCACATCTAGTTTCCATCACATCCCTCTCTGGTGCTGAAGAGAATGTAAAGAAGGAAAAGAAACCGAAACGCAGGAAACACCATGTTGAGTTCTTATTTTGTAGCCATTCATACTCTACTACTAAACATCACGATATTTCCTTTGATATCCTGAAAATGTAAGTGAATCCTAAAAAGCAGTGTGACTTTTAGAAAGAAGGTATTTCTGGCAGCCTGCACCAGAAACAGATTATTCCCGTGTTGTAATGCATAACGCACAGTGAGGTCTGCATGAGAATTGGAGCTAGCCACTGCACAAACACAATTCCGCCAGCGAAGCTTCCAGCCTCATTCATAGTACCTGTTCTTCAGTTTTGTTCCTGTTTAGAAAAATGCCATGTCACTTAATTGACCGATTCCATGCCACAAGCGGTTTGCAAACACACTTGTTTGAAGAAGATACGCCCTGGCTGATTTGGAAAATCCCTAAGCAATGCATTCAAAACAAATCAGAAGTGATTCATGACCAGTGGAGTAAATAGAGGGAATGGAGAGCCTGGCACAAGTACACCAACACCTACGATAATCTGCTGAGTTCACTCCTACTGATTTTGTACCTTCTTCCATTTAACTTTCTGCGAATTCCCAGCAGATCACTTTACGGTGAAGGATGTGTTGCAAACCAGTGTGTAATGAATGGACAGAGGAGAAAAATCACAAAAGCACATTTGAAAAATACCCTGGGTAAATATTTGCATTGGAAACTGGACCTCAAGATTCACCGCACGCAGTCAGGGGTCAGAGACATTACAGGTCCACTCAAAACAAAGGCAACTTGAAACTGGGAAGCGGGGTTGTGAGTGAGCTGGTAGGAATTGGCATATCCTCACCAGCATCAGGGAACTGTGTCTTCTATTGTAGCTGGAGATCCTAACCCTGCATTTGTGTGTTTCTGTGCATGTGTGTTCACACGTTTAATGCAAACACAGAGAAGCGTGCACGCGCTCACACATTCTTAAAACGCATGTGCATATATTCCATGCTCACAATGAACTGTTTATGAGCAAGCTATCAAGAAAGAGTTTTCACTGAAATTATTCAGTGAATGACTTCAAACAATGAATACATTGCAGGAAATGGCGATTGGCTCCAGAGTAATCCACAAGCAGAAAAGAAGGCAAAAGCAGTTGAATAAATGGGTGGCTATGAATTACTCATTTAGCTGCATTATCTGCTTGTGGTCCCAATTCAGCAAACGCCTAAACACCCACTTCCCATTAAGGGCATGAATAGTCCCATTGATTCAATAGGGTTATTTTCTCTGCCATCCATGGGGCAACTCAAACACTTAAATTTAAGCAAGTGCTTAAAGTGCTTTGCTGAATCAGGAGGTATGTCCACACTGTATATACTTGTGTTATACAGAAGGTCAGATTAGCTGATCAAAGAGTCCTTTATGGTCTTAAGATCTATAAATCTATGAATAAAACCAGCCTTTGCTGGAATTGCTTCTCCATAACCTTCCTGAGCACTGAAATTCATCCACACCCCAAAAATATTAATAAAACACTCTGTACTTAACTCTTTTCATATTATACTAAGTATGCCACTAAATAAACCTCTTAATATTCCAGTATATTTTGCAATGAACATTTTCCCGGTACGCTAGAGCGATTCCTCCTTTTGTGCCATCCAGAACACAATCCCCATGAAATACTGCAGTAAACATTTCTCTGAGTACTACAGCAAACACTACCAGCATTAGCAGATTAACCATTCCACTGAGCGCCATATTAAGCACACGTTTAAATACTGAGAAAAGACATATAGCCTCCTCTTCCACTGCGCCTCGTTACCCTGCCGAGATCCATATTTTTCTGCATGGAGTCGACCAGCCTTGTGTGTACCTGCTCTGTTCCCTCCCCTCCCAACGCTTCTCCCTCTCTTTTCTCCTTGTTTTGCTCATCCTGATCCATTTTTCTGGCTTGGAAAATTTGTCAGAGGGCAGGAAGGGGGGAATAAAGAGAGGGCAGAAGATATGGCACGTTGTTCAGCCACAAAGTCAACAACAAATCTATACTGTGTGCATGGCTCTGCCTCTCTGTCTCACAGCCTTGCAGAAGTCTGCTGATGGAGAAACACAGGTTACCTGTGGGTCCCCCCTCCCTGGACCAAAAGGAGTAAGTGGTGCTCTGAAGTAGCAGGTCTTGACTGGTACAATTTGGAGTTATAAAGCATTGTTTGGGTTTTACGAGTGTACTTTAATGTCAGTGAAATTACCGTGCTCAAAACCTTCAATGGATTCATCTTTAGCAAGTGTTTAAGAGCCATTGACTCGTCTCTTGTTGCTGACAAACCATCTAGATTCAACCCATGGTTCTGTTCAGCTTTTCTCCTTTCCCTCCTCTCTCTCTCTTTTTCTCTCCCTTTTTTCCTTTTTTTTTTTTTTTACTAGCAATTTGATGTTTGATCATTTGAGGCAATGAGGCGGAGGGTAATTTACGTTATCAGGGAGGTATGAGGGGTGCTGGGAACCCAGACGCAAGGCCCATTCGCCTGCTAAAGCGCCATCGTAATGTAATGAGACTCCAGTCAAGTGCAGCTAGTAATGGAGAGGAACATTTCCCATTCATCTGCCTACCTGAGACTCCACCGAATATGACAATAACTTTTGCACGTGAGGAGCAGGGGGGGGACACGGTGAAGGGGGGCCGGAGTCCCCACAGCATGACTCCCTCTGTCTCTTGGAGAAGAACCACAGCCTCCTCCTTTAGACCATTGAGGGAACCAACTTAACACAACTCAGGAAGCCACAAAACAGGTTGTTGGAAGTTCTTAACCCTTCCTGAGTCCTTTCCAGCAGGCACCTGGTCAGCACAGACCACCAGCCTTCTCCTCCAGTGTGTGATCAGGTTCTCTCTGTGGTCCCTCAGCTGCTGCATCCCCCAGGGCAGACCCTCGCGCAGAGGGAGCTTGGAGAGGATGGGCACACCAGAGCAGGCCATAGGGAAGATGCCTGCACATCAACTAGCAGAAGCTGAAAAAGGAGGAAAACAATTTCCCAGAAGTGCTCCAAGGCTATTTCCCTCTGAAGGGGTTTCCAAAAAAAGCCTGTTTTCCTGATCACCCCTAGCCAGCTCTATCACTTGCCCGCAGGTGTGGCTTCCTATTACACAACCAGAGTTTTGAGAATCCCCTTCCATTTTTTTTAAGTGTGGCAGACAGGACATTGGGATTGCATCAACAATTTCTTCTAACGCCATTTTCTACTATCAGCCAAAAGCCAAACAAAACCCCAATCCCACACCACCCTTCCAGCACCCTGGACGGCCATCCCCGTGGGGATTTCCTTCCCCAGGCCCATGTCAGAGCAGCTGCCTCCTGCCATACATTCTGGAGGAGCAGACACTGACTCCATTCTGCGGTGTCCCGGGGTGACTGTTCCCGTGACAAGGATGAGCATATTCACATCACCCTGACAAGTGGGGAAACTGAGGTGCAGAACAGTTCCCTGTGCCACGCCGTGATGAATAAAACCCAAGGGCTCATTTCTTTTTTCAAAGAATGAGCTACCAAGTTTGCTGGGAGTCATTTCTGTCCCACCCACACTCATGCGCTGCTTCTCAGCCTTGGCCCTTGCCTGGAAAACCCTCCCTGGCTGCAGATTCACTTCCCACTCTGTCTGAGTAGTGAAGCAATGGGGCCTCCCAGCAGCACAGTAATAACAACAACATAATACCCACCACCAGCAATAACAATGATGCACGTATTCAGGCTCTCGCAGGCGCCCCTACTACTTTGCACTTTGTTTGCAAGTTGAGGGTAATTATAGCTTGAGGGAACCTCCTGGATGCAAACGGATCTCCGGTAGGAAGACCTCAATGTATGTCAAGGGGTCTAGGTGGCAGGGGTGAGATACAGGGGCAGAGGAGATTCATTTCCTTCGTCAGCCTGTCCTAAGCTTGCTGTTTGTTCCCAGAACTCAGTCTGAGAAAGGGAGAGAGAGGAAAGGAGAGGGGGAGTGAGAGGTAGAGATCTCAGCTCCCCCTCCCAGCCCTCACCAAATTCCTGCCACATGGACCCTTCCAATTATATCCACGTTTGAAAGGCTGCTGTCAGGATGAAAGGCACAGAGCAGTAATGAACTGACGATTAATTTGCAGTTGGCTCACCCAGTGCGTGAGCATCTCTCAGGCTCGCTGCATGCGGGTGCTAAATATGACGATGTCAGCAATTGTCAGCCAGAGCCAGGGTTACCCTTAATAACAGTGTCTCTCTCTCCACTGCCTGATTGCCCACTGCCGGCTTTCAGGGGCTCCAGCTCAGCTCCCCATCTTCCCGACGGGGAGGGGAGCCCCGAACCAGCTCAGCAACTGCCAAAGTAGCAAGAGGAAGAGAAAAGAAACGACCCTCTCCCCTGGCAAAGTGGCAGGAGCAGCTGCCAGCACTAACTGTCTCTGCCCATGCCAGCTTTGACCTGGGAGAGTTACAGCTTATGCTGGCACAAAAATACCTCAGGATGCAACTGAGCACGTGAGCACCAGCCATGCTTGGGCTGGGATCCTTTGCACCTCCAAAACTAGCGGCAAATATCACAACCCCTAAATCCATGTTTAAAACAAAGCCCTCACTCTTCTCATTCAAGTCAGCATCACCACGTCAAAGGGGTCATGATGGCCAGGGAGTGTCACTGACCTTGTGTTTCAAGACAGAGCTGTTGCAGAGGGACACCTTTCCTGGTACCGTGCGAAACCGGATTGTCAGCGGTTGGTTTTCAGGTAATGCCTTAAGGATTGAGGTAGCCTGATGGGGTCTGGGCATATTGTCCTTGCCAGCCCCAGCAGGGAGGCAAGAGGCACGCACTTGTGTCGAGCGCTCTGCCAGAGCACATGGAGGGATCGGCCGTGCTCCGAAGAGTTTGCAGGCTAACCAGCCAAGATGCGTCCGGGTGTGGGGGGGCGCAGGGGAGAACACTGGATTGACAGGGCTGGGAATACAACCTGCGTTTTCTGCATTAAGGGGCCTGTCATCAGGCCACGGGGGAACGCTGCTTTGCAGAGGGGAAGCACAACATCTGCTCAAAAGACACAAATATTCAAAGTAAAGAGCAATCCCTTGGCATCACACAAAGGCTCCTCCTGCGTGCTCCCAGGAAATCCAGGGAGCACAAAGGACCTGCAAATTCCATCCACCCTTCCATGTCTGCCCACCAAATCCAGACACTTCATCTTCTTTCCTCATTCTCACAAGAAGAATGGGACCCAGGCCTGAGCCATTAGCCACTAAAAATGTGCTTAATCTCAAAAAGATATTTTCTTCGACTGTCCTAAGTTGGACACCCTAAATTGCTGGGCACATTTGACAACCTGAGTTCAAGGGGATCATAATAAATTCTGCTGCGGAGCAAGCACAGGATGCTTGGAACATAGCAAGGCAACATTCTTTGATGGGTGTTGGACAATGTGTAGGACTTTAGAAGTGTTCATACAACAGCTTCCTTTTAGACTGCCCAAAGGCCTTGAAATGCATTTCACATCTCTCATTCACTAGATTATCCTCTAGATTTTTAGACCTGGCTTCACGTCATTATGTTGCGATCTGAAAGATGGGTGCACTGATTTCACCCTGGGCATGGACATCTAGAGCTTCAGAGGGACACTTGGCAGAATATGAAAACCAGCTGCAAATGGTTGAAAAGGCTCTACCTGGAATTATAAACCAATCACTGTACCCCTCCTGCTGCAGATACTGCCTACCGTCAGTATTTATCCCAGAACATGCATAAAATCCCCAATACCTGCTATTTTAAGTGTGGGATTGCTGCACAGCCCATGTGCTCTTATATCTTGTCATTGTTACCGTTTTTACGGTATATAAACAGCTCTCCTCTGCAGTCACCAAAGCTCTAACACCAGCAGATTCGGCAGCTACTCCGAAGCCTCTATCACCAATGTTAGCTTTATCATCACAGCTTCCCTTGCAAATGGCCAAGCCCATTGGTGTTACTGGGCCTGGGATCAGGCGTTTTCCCCACCCACTGCTAGTCTTCACCTCTTTAATGGAGACATGGACATCAACTGAGAGATATTTCTCCTTGGGACACTTTTTTTTCAGGAAACTTCACATCTGAGCTGGCTGGAGCATCCTGTGAAATCACGTCATTTACAACAGCTGGTGTTGCTCAAAGTAAAGAAAAAAAAGAGTCCTATAAAAATATATTCCAGAAAACTGGGTGCCTTTTCTTTCAAGACATTCTGAAAAACCCTTCTGATGGTTGATTCACAGTGACATTTAGTTCTAATTTTATTCGGATGCTATTAGACAATGTTTACAGAGCTTGGTTGCCAAAAGAAGCATCCTTTTTCACCTTGAACAAGACATTTAATTTAATCAAAAGGGATTCCCCCCCCCCCCATTTTTCTTTTTTCCAAATAAGCTTCAGTAGAAACAAAACCAGGTAGGTGTGCCTTTGAAACTGCCTGCGACTAGAAAGTCTGCTATTCACCCAGTTCTGGAACATGTACAACTGTATTTTATCGCTACAGTCTTGGGGTGCCTACACAAAAGCACATTCCCTGTCTGGCAAAAAATACAGAATGAAGAGAGGGAAAGAGATATTCAGAGATGGGATCTATTCATAAGGGGAGTCTTCAGGATGATCCGAGGTCCATGTTATCAAAATGGTCATATTACTTCTGTCACAACCCCCAGGGTACCCCGGCAGTGTTTGATCCCAGGTCCTGTCGCACCAGGCTGAGGAAGGGGACAATGGTGATGGGCCTGTACCGCCACTGTCTCTGTATGTACTTCGCAGTCTTTCGTTTCTGGCTGCAGGTCTGCACGTACCTTGTAGGACTTGCCATAATCACAGATGTGTTTTTAGCTTGTAACCCCTGCCGTCAGAGCCTGGCATTTCAGGTGCTGCTCCTAGCATCGCTCTCACTCCCTCACACTGCTTCCCTAGCAGATATACGGGGTGTCCTGCCAGCGTGCGACAGCCCGAGTCCAGCTCACACACCATTTTAAAGAACTTGCCTCAATGAGAGCTTTCCTCAAAGATGCTTTCCAAGCTGCTTTTCCTGCCCACTGACCATGTCTGGGCCCCGGAGAGCAGCTTTTTGGCTTTCCTCACTCCTTCCACCCTGTCCGGCTACCCTCGGGAGCTGGCTTGGTGGCCATGCCACACCTCAGTGCAGAGCAGGAGGTAGCAGAGCCATGGCACCGATGCCACTTGGCAGGGACTTCTAATGACACCGCATCCACAGGAAAGCCAAACGCAGCCCTCAGAGAACCAAGGGCTCCTCCGCAAAGGAGACCTGAACCCTTTAAGGAAGAGAGAGGAGCAGAAATCAATTGTCTGCTCGCCTTCCTCCCCAGGCCCCCCTCTCCCCCTCCTCCATCACCACCACCACCACACACGCACCCTATTCACCCTGCTGGAAGGTGACATTTGCTATTAACCTTATATTGGGCCATTTTGTAAATCAATGTCACTTACATTTAATAACAAGTGTAATCAAAGGAATTATGCAAATTTAATTTGATGCTTCTTGAATTATGCAAATCTGCACCACATATAATGGCTTCTGACATGTGCCCAGTTGGAGAACGTTCCATTACCTCCTCTCTTATTACCCCTATTATTATTTTTATTTTTTTATCCTGTGGTGGGGGGGAGGGAGAAGGGAGGGAGCAGCACTTAGGCTTGGAGGCAGGGGGGACAAGTGAGTGCAGGGAGAAGAGGAGGGAAAGAAGAGGGGTGGTGGAGAAAAGTGCTCCTTTGCCTGCATTTTGAGTAGAAAAGCCTCCTGAAGGCATTTCTGTTATTGTTATTGCAGAGCAAGGAGAGCAGGATGGGGAGGGGAGGAGAATGGGGATGGGGGGAATCATTTCCCATGAATGGCTTTGCAGGCAATAATACTATAAGCCTCTGATTCTAAATTACTGCCCTTCCAGTCCTATCTCCAGCATGATATTACTCTCCTTGGCCTCTTCTTCCTGAATTACTAGGCGAGCTGGGGGAGGGTGAGGGAAGAGGGGAGCAGAACCCACAGAGCGGAAAATGCAGAACGAATGGGTTAAAAGGGTTTTCGGGCTGTTTGCTCCATGGCCACACCAGGTACCTCCACATCCTTATTCCTCCCACCAGGGCCCCGGGAGAATAGCTGTTGTTTTCCCCTTGGCTTTCCCACTGCTTACTTGTTTCCTTGCATGTGACACCAAGATGGGGAAAAACCACCACAAGATGGATGTGCCACAATTTACAGTATCTTCTCAGAGACCTGGGGCTTCTACAGCCAGTGACATCCCAAGTTCCTCCCTTTGCAAGGACTTCAGTGTCTGTGGCACCAGAAGTCAGTTTGGACCAGCTTCTTTCTCCATTGCTTTTTCTTGCCAGAGACAGGAAGAGGATTTGATGATCACAGGGTGGATCTGAAAGACAGTGCAGTGATCGTATCAGAGCATATGATGCTGGGCCACGTTTTCCTCTGCTGGACCACTCAGCAACTGATGAGTGGCTCTTGCCATGACAATTCATGCACTGTGACCTTGGGCAAGACCGCTCCTGGCTCTTTGTCTTGGTGTCTTCGCATTTTGCAAAGCAGATAAAGAAATTGATCTATCTTTTGGAAGGAGGAGAGGAAAGAGAAGACAAAATGCATTTTTAAAAGTCTGCGTGCCTCTCTGATGTGAATTGATACACATTAGGAGGGCACGGTACCAAAATGGCTCCATCACTTCTATAAGGCAAAGACTCACTAATATCAGAAGTCTCCCCACTCTAGTTTGCTGCTAATGTCTTACCTTTCATGTCCTGATGGTATTTGGCAGCACAATCAGCAGCTTTCAAATGTCATTGAAACTCCATCACTGCTACTACTCTGTAGAGACTCTTCTCAAGAGTTGAGGCTGCAGGTGGAATTCCTGCTGGGAGGCCACAGTGCAGCATCTTCTCCGGCACTTGTCCAGGGAGCCAGGACCTGCGCTCTCCAGCCCCCAGGGCTGTGGTGCCTGGAGGGAGGGTGTCAGCAAGAATGGCAGTTACAGTGTCTGGCACTTGTTCACCTCTGCCTCAGGTTGTTGTTTCACCGCCCAGAGATGCTGAAGAAAAGAAAGGAGCTCATTTCAGAGTCAGGTACATCAGTAACCTCTGAAGTCCTCTTTGGCCCAAAGCTTCTGGTCTGTACGGAGGACAGAGAACTTGCCTTGCCTCACCTTGCCTCACCTTGCCTCACCTTGCCTCACCTTGCCTCGCCTTGCCAGCAGATGACCCTCATTGCTCCTATGGACACGGGAGGGGTTAGAACCCGCTCGGAGCCCCTGGTGCCAGTTGCTGCACTAGATTAGCAGGAGGGTGCCTACTGCAAAGGGCCGCAGCTGAAGCACACTGCTGCAGGTGCCCACCTCACACAGCCCTTGGCCCCGAAGGTACTCCTGGGGAAGCAAGATAATGAGTGCATGGAGCTGAATTTGCTCCTGCTGTTAAGCCTGCTGAGGTCAATGGAGGTACCGAACAGCCCGTAGGGTCCTATTCCTGAAATCAAGAGGTGTGTAGCAGATGGAAGTGCCTCCCCTGCAGAGAGAGCTCAACACACAACATGCTGTCTCATAGCTGGTGTTTCTGGGCTTATCTCTCCACGGAGCTTTTCAGGAGGATATCTCTGAACAGCTCCAACCATGGATACTCCAGGATAAAAGGGTCCATGATGGAATTTGTTGAGAATAGCTGTCAGAAAATGCCTTGTGGGGCTAGAAAATGTCCTGCACGCTACACTGCAGCCAGCAGCACCAGGTGCAGAACTAAAGCATAGTACATCAGTGACTGTTGTAACGTGGGCTCACTGCTGCCTGTCCTCCTCAACTCCAGCCCCAGCTGGGGGATGCCACTTACAGCAGAGCAGCCAGAGGAACCTGAAAGGGAAAGCCTTCTCATCACGCAAGCTGTTTCCTACAGCTCAGGTCCTGATGCTGCAGGTTGATTCGGAAATGGGCAATGCAAAGTTCCCAAGTCTAGGCTGAAAGACCTTTGTGCCATTGCCAGGAAAGGGCATTTGCTTGGCTTGAGCCCTGAAGGGGACATGCTGGGCCTCCCCAGAGTAAACAAATAGAGTGGGGAAGTGCCTCTAATTGACACAAAGGCTCTAAGAGGGATTGCTCCCAGTGAGAGGCCATGCTGCTTTCCCCTTCCCTGGAAATCACAGGTCATTGTTTGCAGCCACCTCCTTCCCCCTAAAACTGTAACCAGTGAAGAGCCATAAAAAACCCGAAGCGCAGAAAGGCTGGGAATCTGATCTGATGAGGAAGGACACACTGACAAATTGATCATTCAATTGAACATTCTGGAAAGCAGTTTAGAGGAAGCAGGCTGAGAAGAAGAGCTCCTGGAGGAAGATGGTGAAGGCTTCAGAGGCAACAGAGACAGAGGTGGAGGAAGCCCCCTGAGACATCTAGCAGCCATGTGGAAAGGATTTTCCCAGGAAGATTTCATAACATGAGCCAAGGCCTTGCCACCCCACTCCCAGAAGGGACTTAATCTCCAGTGCCCTTGATAGTGCCTTTACACAATGCCCAGAACGAATATTGATTCATTGACCAAAGTAACTGTCATGGTCTTTTTCATGAAAATAAACCTTTAAATAAGATCTGAAGAAGAAATGAAATCACGGACAGTCCTACTTCTGACCAGGGTCCCAGGTCTCCTGCTGCTGCCTGTGCTTGATCAGGGTGTATGGGAGCTAACAGGTGTCTCACTTGCTTTATGCCTTAATTTCCCCACCTGCAAGGAGGAGAAGACAGGACAGACACTCACCCCTCAGGGCTGACACAGACCCCACCAGCACCGACTCTTCTGCAGTGTCACTCCATTGGCATCAGTGGAGAAACCTCTTGCTTAGCAAAGAAAAAAGGGGTGCTGAGAGTGCAAGTTACCCTTGCCCTGGCAATGCCAGAGGACAGAGAGTTTCACTGGGAAGACACCAAAGTTTCTCGTTCCTTTTAGAGCAGATGAAAGGAGGACAGCAGTCACATTTGTGGCAGAGTGGGTCATATGTAGGAACAAGACCTAAAAGCTAGACATGAAACACAGGTAAATGTCACATAAGAAACAAAATAGGCAGATCAGCTGATCTTTTACAATGAGTTAATTACATATTTTGCTATTATGTTTTTAGAGACTTGCAGGCTCTGTGTTACATAGTTTAATTACTGCGAAGAGCGTCAGGAGTTAAACAGTTGGACAAAACTATTCTGAGGACAGGTATTGTCCTCCTACAAGCATGACTGGGATTTGCATGGACACAGTCTCCCAATGCCCATTTTAAGCTGGCAGGCACCTGATGAAATGCAGAAGCAGCAAAGCACAGACCAGAGGGAGCCAGGCTGTTTTGGAGCTCCTTCTTCCCAGCACCCTGAAAGTTTTGGCAGACCCTGCTGGGATGAAACCCCGCAGCCTGCTTCCCACATTGAGCTGGGAAAAGTCCTGACACATAGGATAATGACAGCAAAAACATCTAACATCTATTAGATGGGGAAAAAACAGCAAGGCTGCACCGAGAACTCTCTATCCGCTTGCCACAGGTCCCTGCCAAAAGTCAGCACCACCCTGCTCTGGCTCCCTCTCACTTCCCAGCTCAGCCTCCCCTGGTTCAAGAGGTGTTCCCACATCTTTGCTGCCTGCGTGTGGGCCCAGAGATGCTGAAGGCTTTCAAGGCATTGCTCAGAGGGTCTGTCCCCAGAGATGCCACCAGAGTCATCTACCTGAGCGCTGCTTTTAGACCAGCGGAGCAAACTCACACCAGTGTGATCCTGTCAGCATCAATGGAGCCTCACGGAGGGTGAATCCTGCTTGCTCAGCCTCTCTCCAGCACCTGATCCTGCATGCAGAACATGGAGATCTTTTTTTCTCATTCCCTCCCTTTCATTCCTGCCCATTTTTCATTCTTCTGATTTCTTTTTCTCAAACACATGGGTGCAGCTCTCCTTGTAGAAACTCCACAGAGTTATCCTTGTTTCCTCCCAGGGCAGTTCAGCAGCGACGGTGTTCCTCTGATTTCTCCCCTTACACCCTTGCCAAGAAACCAGTTCTTGGCACCACAGCGAGAGGGATTATTTGATCTTTATTAATTTATTGAAGGGAAGGAAGAGGGGGGAAATAGCAATGAAAGGGACAGCCAGCAAGATGGCAAGGAAGAGAGGTTAAAAATGAAGTCATCATCTAATTGGCCCGCAGTGAATTATTCACATGTATAATCTTTTTTAAAAAAAAAAAAATTCAGCACAAGGCAATGCAAGTAAATGCTGTTCATGTTTAAAAGTCATTTCCATAAGTAAGTGCAATTTCTCTACTGTTTGCCCCTGTTTAATGAAGTGAAATCTTGTTTGCATTCCTCCCAATTTCCCAACGAAAGGCGCCCAAGCGTTTGCACCAAAATTACTCGGCCCAAATTAAAACCCTCCAACACTTAAAAAAAAAAAAGAAGAAAGGGGGGAAAAATCAGACTTATTTTTAAAATGCCTTAAGTGCATCCCAGCATCCTAATTTATTTTTAGACACTCGTTATTAAGAGTAGTAGTAAGTTTCCCCTTCTCTCTCGCTCTCTCTCTTATTTAAATGAACTTAATGGCAATAGATGCAAATGTCTGGAAGAGGAAAATAGTTAACATTTATTTATTCTTACTGTTGTCTCTTCCCTGGCTGGTGTCATTAGAACAGTTCGTTGCATCCCATTCGCTCCCATTAGCTCTGCTATCAGAGCCACCCAGCACGACTCCAGCACGGCTCGAAGTGCTTTCTACGGCCCACATAGGGACTACATCATCATCTCCGAGGCACTGGCTTAATGACAAGAAAAAAAATCGGAATATATTGCACAGCGATCTGGGGAAACAACAACAAAACCCACTGCCGCTGCCACTGCTGTCACCCAATGCCATCTCCCTTTGACCCAGGGTGTGTGGCCCTGCCTTGGTCAGGTGGGCAGACAGACAGACAGACCGGCTGTGGCGCTGGGACAAACATGCCTTCGCAATTCATTAATCCGGGCAATGTGCAGAGAAATATGCCAACAGGGACCCAGAGTGCTTGGAAACGTGCTTGGGAGGACCCAGTGAGACTGGAATGGGTTCAAACAGCTGCTCGGCGCCAGCAGAGCCATTGCGCCTTGATGCGGGGCTGCCAGCCGGCCAGATCCCCGCTCCCTGGTGCAGGCAGGAGCTGACAGCCAGGGCCGGCGGCTGGGTGGAGGTCTTGCACCCCCTCACCGGATGAACCCCACTTTCCTCCAATGCCTCTGACACTCCCTGGAGGGAGTGTTTCCTGAAGCAAGCCAGACCAGCACCACATGTGAGCAGCTGTGTATCTCAGGGCTGGGTGGCCTATGCTGACAGCTCCAGCTGACAGTGTATGTCACCCGCAGAGCGCGTCATCCCAGCCCACCAGCCACCGCTACAGAGGTAAGGTGTTTAGCCCTAATCACCCCCCTGAGGAGCAGTGGCCAAGGGCCAGTGCTGGCAGGCAGCAGCCCAGAGGGGCAGGTGACCCTGTACCTAGGAGAAGTGGCCAAAACCCACCATTTCCCCAAGCACTGGGGTCCTCTCCAACCACCTGGATGTGGAGGTGGACCTTGCCCACACCAAAGGGGCAAAATCCCTTTGCAAGCAAGAGGGACACAACAAGTCAACGACCCAGAGCGTCCGCAGGTTTTGGGATCTTCTGAGCACTTCACCCCCCAGGCGGCACAGGGACAAGGGTGGCAGCAAGTGCGGGAGAGGAGACCAGGGCTCAGTGACAGCATCAGCTGACAAAGCAGCATTTCGGAGGGAGGACATCAGCATCTGCAGCGCTGACACATAAAAGAGAGGCGGTAACTACTGCAGGAGGGGATGGAGCCGTGTGAACGGCCCTCCCCCCCTCCATAAAGTTGACATTGTCTCCTGTGATAACTTTTCTGCTGAGGTAGGAGACACTTTACTGCAGAGTTGCACACAGCAAGTAGCTGCCCTTCCCCCCGCACCCCCCCTCACCCCTTCCCATCCTTTCGCTCCCTCTCTCTCCAGCATCATTTACATCCTTAATTAGCTGTAATTCTGCAGTGCTCATTAGGGAAGGACTGGAAAATATCAAGGAGTCCACAAGCAGGAGGCTTCGGAGGAGAGAGAGGAAGAGAGGGATGCAGGCGTCAGGCTGAGAGGGGATGCCCAAGACTGGATTGTGGAGCCAGGAGCTACTTGCTTAATGCGGGTGGGATGATTACATTAATTTGGGAGCACTGATCCAGTGATGGGGTTAAAGAGGCCACACTGTCCCACCTAGAAAAGCAGAAGGTTTGTCCAGAGAGTAACAGCATCTCTTCAAAAGGACTTGTTCTTACCGTCTTGCTTGCAGGTGACAGCTCTCTGCTGGGTCATTCGATGCCCCACACTCTTAAAGTCAACCATTAGGCACAGGAGGAGGGCAACCTTCCACTTTAGTGCAGACAGATGCACAAACTTCTCCTCCAGCCTCAAGAGGAATTATCCAGCAAAGAGGTTCCTCTGGAAAATTGCAGCTGACTAGGCTAATGTACTTCTGCAAGGTGTGCCACCTCGCTGCAAGCTTATGGTTGCAGAAAGACCTAAACATGATCCAGAAGAAAATGTGAATGATTAGTTAATTGTTTTTTTAAAGCAGATGCTCTATTGGCTTAACACAAGGAGGCATTGAGCATGTTGAAATTTACTTCAATAACCTAAAATAGCAAAAATGCAAGAAATTAGAACTTGAAACTATAGCCAAACTTAATATCCCAGCTTGTTGAATGAAATATTTTCTTCAATCCCAAACGGACACGACTTCTGAAGTTTTATTGTTGGTCCAAATATTTGATTAATTACTTTGGGGACCAGCAGCAGACCCAGGCAGTTCTAATCTGGACTTGCTTTTGCTCAGAAGTATACAAACACAGAGAGAGTCAAGGCCTCCCTCTTCACAGTCTCAAGGGACAAGACCATTAAGGAGGTACTATTGCCCTCTCGCCATAGCTGGAGAACTCTGTAAGTTACTGGAGAACAGGTAAGTTAAGTGAACAGGACAAGGACATAAAGGAAATCTGTGGCAGAACCAGGTGGTGACACCAGATTTCCTACTGTCTCCCTTTGAACTGCTAGTTGCAAGCAATCCTTCCTTACGCTGTTGCACACAGACCTTTGTATGCCCACTTGCACTTGCAATTCTGGGCACATACCTGGCTATTTCTTAATTCACTGCCTAGCAGTATCTTTGCTCAAGGTTAGATGTGCATGTAAAAGTCTATCTGGTAATTCAGTGAAGTTGACTTGCAAAGTCCATCCTGCTACTCTTCATTTGCTGGCAATAATGCGAGCCTACAAGTTGAGTTGTGATGGTGTGTCCCACCAAATACTCAAAATGACCACCAGTGCATGTGGGATTATTTACAAATATGTGGGCATGTGCACAAATGGGCACTTGCACTTTGAAGCATCTTTCTCTTTTATTAACATCTTCAAATTCCCGTTAGTGTTTATATGAAACTTGCCATTGCAGAGAATCAGAATAAGCAAACATGCCAGAACCAGTCAAGAGAAAACCCCGGTGAAGTATGACTTTATAGCAGAGCCTAGGACCTTTGCAAAACAGCATTTCAGGATTCATACCATTGGCTCTGAGGTTTAACACAGGCTAACTCCCTTCGCACTTACCTAGGACATCTTACTTACACGACTCAAGCAAACAGAAAGCTGGCCCATCCTTCTGTATTAACATGAGGCTTTTCCTGTAGCGTTTGCTACATAGGTTTCTAGGCTCTTTACAAAGGTGATAAAATTTCCAGCTCCACTCTCCATGAAAATCGGGTTGCAAAGAAGTAGCAGTGGACCAGAGACTGTCTGGATCTCGTTGCAGTGCTTTAAAGAGCACCTCCTCTGCACTTTCAAGGGACCATTTAGTCAAGGTTTTCAATGACAAATTGACGATGACAAACCTTCAGAATGGCTTTCATCCATTATATTCTACTATTTGGGAAGAAAGAAGAAGATCAGGTAAAAATATACTAGATCCACACGCCTGTTAGAGATGTTCAGCCGGTACAATGAAAGATGCCTCATCATTGCCTGGCTGTAGAAGAAAGGGATGCTGGTTGGCTTAGACCTCTGTGTGGCCTTAGCTCTGCCCACATGATGTGGGTGACTGGTAGGATTCTTCAGAGAGTAATACGTGCCCCCAGACATCCACAGAGGAGGGATAGAAGTGGAAAGACCTGGTTGTCATTCTTGCATAGCTCACATCTGCGAAGGCCAGCTCCTGGGCAACAGCTCACGCTTGCATGAAGCTACCTGCACTCTCCTGCTCACAGCAGTCAGTGATCTCCTTCAAAATGGCTCAAAAGTGTCATTTGTAAATTTCTCCTTAGTGGGTTCTTGGATACCTAGAGTACCAATGAATGGCATCATTCCTACAACCTACTTGCCATCACTACATTTTCCTCTTCTGTACTTCATCCTTCTGCTTGCAAGCCTAGAGAGCAGCAGGCACCTGCCTTTTGTCTTGCAGCAATAGTCAGAAATCCCAAGTTCAGGCAAACTGAGTCTGGGATGAAGTGAGACCAAGCAGATGTCTAGAAAAACAGGTAAATTATGACTGACAGATATTCAAATATGAACCACCTTTCCCATGGTTTGGTTTCAGGACTGGCTATACAGAGGATGAACACGAAGCATAAAGTTGTCCTGTATGCAACTGTCAGAATGGTCAGCAAATCTGCACCAGGGGTGGATGGCCCTGTTTGACCTAATGGAGATGAGTAAGGAGGAACATACTGACGTGCACAGAAGCAAGGTCTTTTGCGTATATATATGTATAGGCACACAGGAGTTAAATTATATATGTCTACACGTATTTGCATTTTCATGGGTGTGTTGGGGTGTGCCTGATGCTGCACGTCAATGTATGCAGATGCCAGGAGAGAAGGGGTACTCACCAGGTTGCACGCCACCTAAAGTGTGGGCGAGAGTTTGTGGACTGCTATTGAATAGCTTGAGGTGTCAGCTCTAAGGGGTGATTTCCAGTACAGAACATTTTCCCCCTCTAAGAGTCAATGAAACCGTTTCTGCAACCTCCCTCAGTCACCACACAGCAAATGTAACACCAAGAAACATTGGGGAAGATTTCTGGTCGCTCAGACTGTGGTAACTTGGGGAGAAAGCCTATCCGGTGAAAAGAGATCGCTCATGTAATTTGCAGAGGTTCTTGGCTGACTGAATAGCCTCACACTTCACAAGTATTCTTTCAGTTTGCAGTAACATCTTTCTCCATCTCCCTTAGTTTTTCACAGGGACTTGGAAGAGACGCAGATTTTCTCCATGCTAGCTTTCCTGGCATTATTGCCTGTGGTGTCTCCTGCTGGGAGAAGCTGGGAGAGGAAGAGCTCTGAACTGGCACACCCTGCATCCCCACCCCACACCAGGCTGCCTGTGGGGCTGCATCTGCTGGGCCCACTGCCAGCCTCCACTGGCCCCGCTCTACCCCCTGCACCCCTGCCCCAGCTCTGCAGCCAACTCAAAGCTTCCCCCACCCTTCACCCAGGCATAGCCTCCTAATGGGACCTTGCTCGTTCTCTGTGGCCCAGGTCCAGACACAGTTTTAGAGCATCTGCTCCAGAAACGAGTCCGCTCTCAGCAGTCAAACCCAAGCCTAACAGTGCCTCCTGCTGAACCTGCTGGCAGAGCCAGCACCTCACTCCCTGAGCATCCTGATCCTTCGTGCAGGGACTCAGGCAGTGCGAGGGAGGGAGATTGATAGCAAGGAAAAGCAGCAGATGAAAAGTAAACTCACACTACATAAATTCTCAAATGATTTTTATAAGGACACAACATTGTAACAACTTGCCAAGAACAACACCGAAATTATTTCAAGGTTTCCCATTTGTTTGTAAAGTGAATATTAAAAGTGCAGGCAGCAGTCTCCCGGTGTTCCCTTGGGAACTGTTAGTGTCCGTAGTAACGAGGTCATTCCTTTTTTATTAGGAGAAGGGTTTCTGTAAAGTTAAATGTGCTGACAGCCTCTTGCCTTTGATGTTGGGTTTCACCTCAGTCCCTCCTGCAGATATTGCTGCTCCTCCCTCGCAAAGACACATCCCTGACAAACAATCTCCCCTCTGTCTTCCCTCCTTGTTTGTTTAGATGCATGATAGGCAGCTTTGTTAAAGGGCAGCACAGGAAGGCGGGCTGGTGTTTCTGTGGACGGGAGAGATGTGAGAGATTTGGTTGCTGTAATTAAGTCAGTCTTCATTCCCCCAAACTGCCGGGACTCAGTACCCTTCATTTTATTGACCAGACAGGTAATTACAGTGACAGCAGTAACGTAACTGTAACCCCCCAGTTACAGTTGCACTAAAATTGCCGCAGTGCCACGTTCAGACAAACACAGGACCTGCAGAGCCATTGCCACGATGCCTAGCCTGGAAGGAGAGGCAAAGAGGACCACCCCAGCTCCGTGCCTGCTCCCCCAGGGTTCTCCTTGCTCTGCAGCTGCAGGGTGGAAAGGCCCTTCCCCAGGAGGACACACAGGAATCTCTGGTGCTGTCCTGCCTTGGTTATCATAGCTCCTGCTCAAGCACCTTCCCTGTCGGTTGACCTGGACACCCCTGCAGAGAGTACTCCAAGTGTACTGTGCCTACCTGACCATGGCCAGCAAGGACACTAAAATATAGATGGGCTGCAGTCGCTCCATGGCACTTGGGAGACTCAGTTCTGGGCTCTACCAGAGAGCTTCCCAAAGCTCCTAGACGAATTAACAAAACAGTCTCCACAGTAAAAGCACAGGGTGGCCCCAAGAGCCTCATTCGGTGGCTGCTTGGAGCCACGGCCACTGTGTGCTCTGTATGTGCACACACCACATCCAACACAAGGGAGCCCGGGTCCCAACGGGCACCTCAGCGCAGCCCAGTTACACAAAGAAACTAACAATTTTTTTTGTTTGAACATTAAACAGGCAACAATGCCCACAAAGTGTATTGTGTGTAGCCACTCCTTAGAGTAG